>JASDQU011402019.1:52763-63543 GCA_032191745.1 Picea mariana
AGGGAAGACCGTGTGTGTTGAAGTAGATGTAGTTGATGCTCCCCTCAACTATAACCTCTTGTTAGGAAGGAGTTGGACTTATGCCATGCAAGTTGTGGTTGCTACAGTTTTTCAGGTCTTGTTGTTTCCACACGAGGGTCGGATAGTGACCATCGATCAATTGTCTTTCTCCAGACATGACCCTGCATTGGGGGGATCCATGGTCCCGATGATTGATAATCCTCAACCAGGTGTCATCAACGTAGGGGTTGGTTTGTGCCCATCTTTGATGGGTACCTTCGATTACTCGTCCCCTCACGGCGATATCAAGTTTATATCCAATCACCATAAAGTTGAGATTTTTCAAGTTTCGTCGTTCCGCATGACTTACTTCGACAATCCGTGGATACTTCCTTCCCCATCGGCCACGATGGATGGGACAGAGCACCCGGGCATGTCCATTCCCTTTTCCACAGCTGAAGTAGCCTACTCTTTAATCCAGCAAGCTTCAGCTGACACTGATCTAACTCCTGCACAAGAGTTCGATCCACTTCTAGAGCCTATTTGGGCTCAGGGTTCTCTCGCTGACGTCGATTCGTTAGGCTTGGTCTTGCCCTCTAATGAAGAAATAATTGAATCAATGACTATTTCAGACAAACCCTGGGAAGATCTTCATCACAGATCATACTTCCTCCCAGAGTTAAGCTGAATCGAAGCAGGAGAATTCACCATGACTATGACGGGAGATCGGTCTTGTCCTATTAATCTCTTAGCTACCCACGGAGTTTATGTTGAGAGTAATATGGAAACCATCGCTGAAACTATACCGATAAATCTCTCCAGAACCCCTGGCATAGTAGACAATGTTTTCGTTGGAGCATACTGCTCCCCCAAGGAGATACCCAACATCGACCCACAAAGTGTCGATCATGAGTTAACTTTCTTGATTTTCAAGATCGCTTTGAGATCCAAAAGCAACATCCGGTGAGACTACATTTATGCTTTTTGATATCGTCTGGATTAACTGAGAAAAGTAACCTCTGCAGGTCTTCTTTTAAGCCCTTTTCAGACCCTCTAAACATGAAAATATTGTCAAGCGATCTTGTGGCCTTTCGCACTCATTAAACTAAAATTTGAACTCACATCTGTCCGACGGTACTCTATGGAACTTCCACGTCTGTCAAGGTATACTCTATGGAACTTTTGTTATTTAGAAGAGTACTCTCAGGTATAATTTCACCCATTTTTCGGGCCTTAGGGACTAAACTTACAAAAAAGGAACCACCACGGAGTCCATAGTTAAGCTCTTTTCAGACTCCCTAAAATTGAAAAGATCGCCAAGTGACCTTATTCTTTCACACTCGTTAAATTGGTCCAGAAGAACATTCCTGATGGAGTCCATAGTTAAGATTTTTTCAGACTCCTCAAAAATGAAAAAATGGCCGAGTGATCTTGTCCTTATCACACTCATTAAAATGGTTTTAAATAGACGTCTTGTCGTTGCTAGTTTACCCCTTTTTCGAACTGACTAGACTATTTTTGAAAAAGGTACCCCAATGGAGTCTCCTTTTATGTTTTTTCAGACTCTCTAAATATGAAAAACCATCGAGCTTACCTTCTCTGGGCTCGTTAAACTTACATCGAAGGACGTTACCATTGTGTGTTTTGTTAACCGCGTTTGCATATCTTATACGCCAGCCTTGTAACAGTTTGCTTCTGCGTTTTAACACCCTTGGCCCCAAGAGGATTTTTCTCGAGTATCATTATTTTGAACATCAATCTTGTCCTTGTGCCTTGAACTTGTATGTTTGTCACACTCGTTCCTCCATTGTAACGTAACATTCCTTTATTCTTTTTTCCAAAATTATTGAAAAAGGACAAAAAAATCAAACATACCCCCAAAAGAGGAAGGGAAAAGTATTTTCTTTATTGGCAGCATAATAAGTCACCCTTGGATAAAGCACATCTATTCGTTTGTTCCTCAAACTATGGGATGTAATACAACCTTAGGAAGTTGTTCTCGTTGCATAGAGTTCTGTCCTCCTCTGTTTGGTGATTCTTCCAAACATATGGAGAGTTTGCGTTGCCTCCTGCTTCGTAGACTTATGATTAATGCCATGCTGCCTAAGTCTCATCATTTGTCATGTTGTTGTCCAAGGGAAGTTTCTACCAAGCCTGAGTCGGCCCCTTTGCAATTTGTCTCTTGCCCTCATACCCAGCCATCCTGAATGTCTAATCAAGTCCTTATTCGAAATCAATGAAGCCTTCAGTCTGATCATCAAGAATATCTACTCCATGACCGACGAGTCGTCAAAGACCTCTGGGTAGTGAAGTCGTACACTCATATTACACTCTTGCCTTGCGTTTTGAAGATTTTGAAGTTGTTTCTCGAGCTCTGAAGATCTCATCTCCAGCGATCAGGACGTATCAGCTTCTAGAAGATGGATACTCTATATGTATATCTTTTTGGTTTCGAGATGTAGCTCCGCTATGTATTGTTCGCGGCTATACTTTATATAGTTATTTGACATGGATCTACAATGTATTTGATTGGTAGACATGATTCTATTTTATCCCGAGCATGGGTATGCCCGCCTCAGTGAGACATTTGTTATTTTTCAGATGGCGCCTCCCAGTTCCTGGTCCCTGGGCTCACTTGTTTAGCACATCAGTAAAGATTGGTAATGTATTTCGGCCATCATATGCTCTTCTGACCTTACACATTAGGGAGCATCTGTTATAACCCTAATTTGCACCATACATTCTTACCTGGCATCAGACCATCTCAGATCCCTTCTTTGCTAAAGCACTTCTGAACAACTCTTTAAAAAACCTCTTTTATAAGGGCCCACGTGCCCTATTCCATTATTGCACGCGTGTACATGCTATCTGACCTAAAACAGCCTGCGTGGACATATAAAAGCATGAAAAAAGGAAAGTTGCCAATGGAACACACAGCTTTAGGTGAGTTAACTGAAACTCCTGGCCATGCATGGCCGAGGGTTCGTCCAAATACCTAGCTTATTCTAGCCTATAAAAGAAGGGTTAGGGGTCCCATTTGGAGGAGGAGAAATAGAGTAAAGAAACTCTACCCAATTGCACATTCCCATTGTCCCAACCCTTTAGCCATCCTTGTGCAAAAAAAGATACAAAGAAAAGAATTTGGACATTTGAAGAGAAGCCTAGGATCAGGATTTGTGGAGCAGTGGCTGGTCTCGGCATTGTAAGTTGATTCATTAAAGTTATTAATAAATAAATGCTTTTCCCCTCCCACTATATGAGTTCTTCATAGTTCAGTAAATATATGTTTGAATCTCTAACCCATTAATCTATAGGTAAAATGCATGCATAGTTTGTTTCTTATTTTGTATGCAGGTCAGCCTTGGGAGGAGAGCTGCTAACGAGTGATCAAGCGTGAAGAAGGATCGACATCGAACATCAGTAACAAGGTATGTTGGTCTAACCATGTATTTGCTGAAAAGAAATGGGGATTAAGACTGGGACGAAAGTAGAAAGTAGTTTTCTTTTGGTCATATCTGCATGCATACTATAACCCTATTTTATAGTACGTAGGGGGATTTCCCACCACAATAGAATTGGCGACCATACTGGGGAAATCTCTAGGGTTCCTTGGAATTTAATATTTTTTGGTAGTTTTAAAAGACTGGTTTTCTGTCCTATTTTTTTAAGTTTCTGCAAAGTCTGAACTGACAGAGAGTCTGGTCTTCCATACCAGCTATCTCTGATTTTGCTTGACTTGGTTGTTCGCTGTCTCATCTCAGATTGGTTTGTTTTACGAATTTTTTCCTTACATTGTTTCCCCTTTTTTTGTTAAAGAGAGTGTTTAAGCCTTCAAGAGACCTTCGTTCTCAATATCAGAGGTCTCTTCTTGGTTTGGATTGTCTGTTTTTATTTTTTTCAAAGTTTTAGAGATACACGCGGCCTATATAAGGACAGCACACGTGTACACGCCCTCTTTCTTTACACAACTCGCGTGCACACGCTTGTTGTTGGATTGTCAGTAGTGTTCTTGTGCAGGATAGTTTTTGTGTAGGGTAAGGCAATCATCCTTTCCCTTGACGAGAGTTATACCTCTCAGGTTTTTGAATCTCTATCTTAGCAGTCAGTAGCTTAGGATGGATCTTAGCCTTAGCTTGCTTTATTCATTTGAAAGTTGTCATTAAAAATTTTATTTTTATTTTTCTTTAAGGTTTTTAGACAAGTGTGAGAGTCATTTTTTAAGTTGCTAGTGTGTGATTTCTTGAAGTGATTCTTTGCGATCTGCGATTAGGCCAGAATTGTTTTTCTTGGTTTTTTACTTGTTGGTATTTTTCCTTATTGCTTTATCAGCATTTAAATTAAAAAAAAAATCTCTTTCATTTTCTTGTTTGGTTGAAAAGTGTGATTTTGCATTAGTAGCCAGGGAAAAATATTTGTTTTCTTAAGTTCTTGATAGTTTAATTAGATCGTAAGTAGCTCGTAGTCGAGTGAAATCCTTCTTTAAGTTTGCTGATTCAAAAGATCTTAGAAAAATAAAAATAAAAATTTGAAAAGTTGTTGAAAATTTGCGTTAATTGAAATTTTTGTTTCCAGCTTTCTGTTCATTTTTTACTTTCGTCTTTTAAACATCATTAGTTTAACTTTCATACCCCTTGACATAATATAAGCCATAAAATTAATGCTAAATCTAAAATTTATTAGACTTTTATGTTTGTAGAGTTAACCAACTAGTTCAGGATTAGGGCATTGGATTAGGTTGGAGAGGAAACTCTTCAAGGCCATTAAAATCAAACATTGGAGTCTGAGTTAGGGAGTGTCCAAGTCCAGTATCATGAAAGTTATCTGGGACCCCCCTCTAACACAGGGGATAAACATGAGGTCATGTGTGGAAAGGTAGCAGAGATAACCCCTCCAAAGTTGGACCAATCGTAGTGGAGAACACATATAGAGGGCTTGTTTTGGGATTTCGTCGATTGCATTTGTCACGGGGCTTCGTGGGTCTCAAATCCATTCGAGGTCCTCAGTTGTCTTCTAGACCACTTGATTTTGATACCCTTGATAGGTTTCGGGCTCGATACCTTGCTCATTGTGATCTACCTAACTTTCACCTGTACATGCCTGGTGACTGTTCGCGCGCTAGCAACCTAGTTGCCTATCGTATTTAGGGACATACACAGGTGACTACGGGGATATACCGCGGTCCCTAGGAGAGACATCGGGCCACACTTTGCAAAGTATACTCAGAGGGTGCTTCTGTTTTCAAGTTTCACTTGCACCAGTAAGTTTCTCTAGTGTTTGTTGTTGTAACTGTTCTTCCAATTAATTTAGTGTTTTGTCTGTATTATCTTATAGGGACATTTTTAGTGTGTGTTACTTTTGAACAGTTAGACTACCCTAGAGTGTCTTTGATTTTCTCACACAGTGGAGGATCACGAGCTCCACTGGTCACAAAGGCTTCTTGGTCTGCCATCGGTTACACTGGAGCCACCCCCGCCACCATTAAGGCGAAAGCTAGACCAACAAGGGTCTTTTCAAGCGACCGGGTCACAAGCAATTGTGCCCGACCAACATCTAGAGGAATCGACCGTTTTAGACCTTGGAGCGAAAGCCTTTGGTCTCGTTGAAACATCCACTACTGATCTTTAGACACCCACCATCATATTGATTCATCCTTATGAGTGCCAGAAAGTGTCACACGCAGCAATGGAAACAAATGATGTCACTCCTTCTGGAAATTCTTCAATTCCCACTACAGTTGTCATCACAGGAGCGTCTCTACCTCCTAACCCATCGTCACTGGTCTGAGCCACCATGCTCTTGACTACCTCTACATCACATAGTGGTCTGATCCCATCTCTGGTGGTGGCCACAACCCCTTTCACACCAAGTGCAACAGGCCTTTCGTTCTCATACAAGATGCCTAGTTCAGGTACAAGTCCTGTACTTTTCTACTCCACTTCACAGACTTCAGGTCTGGGGGCAGGGAGCTCTAACGCTCCTCTGCAAGGTCACATGGGGGGCACTCCTACTCCTTTTAATGCTTTCCCTTACAGGGGAGTTCATATACCTCCTTCGTCCCCTTCACTCGGTGGCTCGCATCAGCAAACCGCCGGGCAATCTGCACAATATAGTTTACTTGGAGCCGGGAGTCAATGACCACCTTCGCATAATATGCCAGTCAATTCGACATTGTTTTCTTTATTCGATGCTTTTGGTAACAATGCCTTCTCGTCAACTACTTTCCCAACTAGGGGCAACCTCGGTTTCGGACAACCTATTCCTATGCAGGGTATTATTCTTGCATAAGGGGCACACCGAGGAACCTCTTCTGCAGCAGGGCCTTGGAATTATTGGCAGGGATCAGTTCCCTCATCAGGAATGTCGATCTAGGGTGATTCTTTTCATAATCAATGGAACACCGGACAAAGCACTATGTCTATCCCCACGGGACCGACATGGAGCAATCCTTCCCAAATTCCTTCGAATGTAATGCATTCCCAACCATCTATTTCCTATTTCAGAAATCCACCAATGATATATCCTCACACGTAAAATCCATATGCTGGCCATGGCCATGGTTTCTACCAGAATCCGAGCTAGCAACTGAACGTTTCCTAGCAACCTGGTGCTAGTCAAACTCCAGGCCCCTTTTTCCCAGGTTATCACCAACAACCCAAACTACCCTTCCAGGCAACCTTGCATTTGCCAGACTTGACAAGGTTGTTGAATGACCCTATTTGTCACGATCCGCGTTGGCCTCCTATGCCGATGAAGTTGCCTTCGGACATCCCAAAGTTCGAAGCCAAGCCTAACAAAGATCTCGGAGATCATGTGACTACCTTCCCTCTTTGGTGCTCATCTAACTCATTGAAAGATGACTTCGTACAATTGTGATTGTTTCAAAGTACTCTCATTGGGAGTGCCGCGAAATGGTACATTGAGCTCGACCACTCAAGACACTCTTCCTTAGGTGAATTAGCCATGGCTTTCGTCAACCATTTCCAGTTACCTATGAGATACGACGCTGGCAAAGAATTGTTGGCCAATTTTTCACAGACAAAAGCAGACCATATCTCTCATCACATCCGAGAATGGAGACGGCGAAAGAGTTTAATTAAGGTACCAATGCCACCAGCGTTCCTGGTCGAGTGGTTTCTTCAGTCTTTGGTCCCATAGTTGTCCAAGGATGTCACGACGTCGAGAGTATTTTTCGAAGAAGACGACATCATGAGAGCTCAACAACTTGAGCTAATCTATTCTTAGTCTGGTTTATTATATGAGATCTTGCCAGATGCACCACGCTCAACACTTGATAAAACCAGAAAAAGAGTTGGACCGCATGCCGATGGTATTGCTGGTTCAGCACAAACAAATCCCACTGAGTAACTAACAACTCAGTTGCAACAATTGTCTATACAACACACAACTGCCAGCCAAACTACTGCTTCAGTTGCTCCCCCTACCAAAACGTCGGATGTCCACACTGTGCAATCAACAAATCCAAAGGCCACCCAATAGCCTGAAGGAAAGAAAAAACAACTAAAGAAGGGTAAGGGGGATAAGAAAACCACTGATAATGTTGGAGGGGGAAATACTGAGAAACGTAAGGTGAGGTATCCATGCAACCTGTGCGTGGAAGACCACCCGACCCACCTTTGTCCTGGGCTTGCAGAGGCCAAAACGTTTGTGACACAGCAACAGCCTGTTGTGTTAACCAATCCATTCCAACATGGGAAAAATCTAACACAGGCCTCTACAAGCACAGAAGGGGGGAGCCAAGGACCCTCTCCACCTGCGAACAACCTCGCATCCATGAACTTATATATGGTGAAGAGTGATGCTTTTATATCGACTAGAGCGCATGACTATAGTAAACCAGGCACTTCTAAGAAGGGTAAAGAAGCTGAACTTCCATCTCTTCCTCTAAAGATTGAGAAGACATTGGGTGAAACAATGACATGCATTCCCAAACTCGCTTTCAAAAAAGCTTCTCATAACCCAAATGCAAGGGCCGCCCAGAACTACTATGCGGTGGAAGATTTATCACAAACCCCTTATGTGATGTCTACTTTGGAAGTCCTTGAAAGCTACCCTTCCCAGAGGAAAGCCTTGTTAACCGCTTTAGGATCTACTGAGACTTGTAATCCAGGTACAATCATGCTGGACACAATCGACATAAAACTTCATCTGCCTTACCACGTATCATTTCAGATAGTAGTGGCTTATCCCACGAAAAATTTTACTCGGAATATCTTCCACACAGTGGTTGATGAGGGCGCCTCGACATGCGTTATGTCGTTGGCATGTTGGAAGGTCGTTGGCCAGCCCGTTTTGTCTCCGTCACCTACTCTCCTCATAGCTTTCGACAGTCGTTCGTTCTGACCACATGGTATCGTTCCTTCTTTCCCCCTACAATTAGGAGGGGAGACCGTGTGTGTCAAAGTAGAGGTAGTCGATGCTCCCCTTGACTATAACCTCTTGCTAGGAAGGAGTTGGACTTATGCCATGCAAGATGTGGTTGCTACAATTTTCTGAGTCTTGTTGTTTCCACACAAGCGACGAATAGTGACCATCGATCAATTGTCTTTCTCCAGACCTGACCCTGCATTGGGGGGATCCACGGTCCCGATGATTGATAATCCTCAACCAGGTGTCATCAATGTAGGGGTTGGTTTGTGCCCATCTTTGATGGGTACCTTCGATTACCCGCCCCCTCATGGCGATATCAATTTTATATCCAATCACCATAAAGTTGAGATTTTTCAAGTTTCGTCGTTCCGCATGACTTACTTCGATGATCTGTTGATACTTCCTTCCCCATTGGCCACAATGGATGGGACAGGGCAACCGGGCATGTCCATGCCCTTGTCCACAGTTGAAGTAGCATACTCTATAGTCCAGCAAGCTTCAGCTAACACTGATCCAACTCCTAGACAAGAGTTCAATCCACTTCTAGAGCCTGTTTGGGCTCAGGGTTCTCTCGCTGACACCAATTCATTAGACTTGGTCTTGCCCTCTGATGAAGCAATAATTGAAGCAATGACTAGTTCGAACAAACCCTAGGAAGATCTTCATCACAGATCACACTTCCTCCCAAAGTTAAGCCGAATCGAAGCAGGAGAATTCACCGTGACTATGATGGGAGATCGGTCTTGTCCTATTAATCTCTTAGCTACCCACAGAGTTTATGCTAAGATTAATATGGCAACCATCGCTGAAACCATACCGATAAATCTCTCCAAAACCCCTAGCATAGTAGACAATGTTTTCGTCAGAGCATAGTTCTCCCCCGAGGAGATACCCAGCATCGACCCACAAAGTGTCGATCATGAGCTAACTTTGTTGATTTTCAAGCTCGCTTTGAGATCCGAAAGAAACATCCAGCGAGACTGCATTTATGCTTTTTGATCTCGTCCAGATTAACTGAGAAAACTAACCACTACGGGTCTTATTTTAATCCCTTTTCAGACCCTCTAAACATGAAAATATTGTCGAGCGATCTTGTGGCCTTTCACGCTCGTTAAACTGAAATTTGAAGTCATGTCTGTCCGGCGGTAGTTTACCCCTTTTTCGGTCTGGACGGTCAACTGTACGAACAAAAGTATATTCTATGGAACTTTCGTTCTTTAGAAGAGTACTCTCCGGTATAATTTTACCCCTTTTTCGCGCCTGAGGGACTAAACTTGCAAAAAAGGAACCCCCACGGAGTTCATAGTTAAGCTCTTTTCAGACTCCCTAAAATTGAAAAGATTGCCAAGTGACCTTATTCTTTCACACTCGTTAAATTGGTCCAGAAGAACATCGCTGATGGAGTCCATAGTTAAGCTTTTTTCAGACTCCTTAAAAATGAAAAAATGGCCTAATGATCTTGTCCTTATCACACTCCTTAAAATGGTTTTAAATAGACGTCTTGTCGGTGTTAGTTTACCCCTTTTTCGAACCAACTAGACTATTTTCGAACAAGGTACCCCAATGGGGTCTCCTTTTATGTTTTTTCAGACTCTCTAAATATGAAAAACCACCGAGCTTACCTTCTCTGGGCTCGTTAAACTTACATCGAAGGATGTTACCATTGTGTGTTTTGTTAACCGCGTTTGCATATCTTATACGCTAGCCTTGTAACAGTTTGCTTCTGCATTTTAACACCCTTGGCCCCGGTAGGAGTTTTCCCAAGTATCATTTTGTTGAACATCGGTCTTGTCCTTGTGCCTTGAACTTGTATGTTTGTCACACGCGTTCCTCCATTGTAACTTAACATTCCTTTATTCTTTTTTCCAAAATTATTGAAAAAAGACAAAAAAATCAAATATACCCCAAAAAGAAGAAGGGAAAAGTATTTTCCCTATTGGCAGCATAATGAGTCGCCCTTGGATAAAGAACATTTGTTCGTTTGTTCGTCAAACTATGGGGATGTAATAAGACCTTAGGAAGTTGTTCTCGCTACATAGAGTTGTGTCCTCCTCCATTTGGTTATTCTTCCAAACATATGGAGAGTTTGTGTTGCCTCCTGCTTCGTAGACTTATGATTAATGCCATGCTACCTAAGTCTCATCATTTGTTGTGTTGTTGTCCAAGGGAAGTTTCTACCAAGCCTATGTCGGCCCCTCTGCAATTTGTCTCTTGCCCTCATACTTAGCCATCATGAATGTGCAATCAAGTCCTTGTTCAAAATCAATGAAGCCTTCAGTCTGATCATCAAGAATATCTAGTCCATGACCAACGAGCCATCGAAGACCTCTGGGTAGTGAAGTCGTACACTCATATTACACTCCTGCCTTGAGTTTTGAAGATTTTGAAGTTT
>JASDQU011402020.1:19561-31424 GCA_032191745.1 Picea mariana
CTTGTTGTCTACTACAATACTCAAGCCACCCTTCTTTTTGGAAAATCTCTAAAATTTGAGGATTACTATGAAAAAGTGTTGTGTCTATGGATTCCCTATGGTTAGATCCTCCTCTTGTATTTTATTTGGATGTAACTCTTAAATTTATTATATTTCATTCTCTTATTCCTGCCAAGGTTTTAATTCTCTTATTCAGACTTTAGAGTAATCACATCTATACTCCTCCTCTAATTTTTACTCTTAATGATCACACAATACTATGGAACAATGGACTCACCTTTGATCTATGTTGTGATTTCATCTTTTAAAATCGGGATTGTACAATGTTTCATGGAGGATGAATGAGAAGATTATAACTCAAAATGGGTTTGAAATGAGTCAAGTTGCATTCAAAATGAGTTTGAAATGAGTCTTTTGGGGTTCCCTTATCTTCTCATACTTCATCTTTGAATTCATCACATCTTGTGATGATTAATTTAATTCATGTCGGTGTGCTCACCTCTTTTACATAGGCCACCATTTCTCGATTTTATTGATGACGCCTCATTATGGATCAATGTTGATTGTTAAGGATTGGCATTTGCAGCGATCCCCCAACTTAAATTTTAGATGACCCAATTTGAAAAACTATAGAATGATGGTTGTGTTTTATAAGAATGGCGAAGGTATGGAATGGTAAGATCAATCACCAACTAGACAATTTTCCAAATCATATATAAATCATGCAATGAATTTAATTAAAGAGAAAAATATCAATACCTAGAAGACTGGGTAATGAGACTATATGTGATGAAAATGTGTTGAGAACTCCTTGATTTTCAAAGGTATCTTGTATTCAACAAAGTCTTAAAATATAGTACCCTTATGTGGTTGAAAATTGAGAATTATATAGCATAAGAATTATAATTATGTAGTCACATGTAAGTCTCAATCTCTATAGAAGAATGGTTATATAGCATGCATGTAGGTGTCAAACTCTGTAGTAGTATATAAAAGAATGGTTCTATAGCATGCATGTAGGTGTCAAACTCTGTAGTAGAATATAGAAGAATGGTTCTATAGAATACTTGTAGGTGTTGAACTCTATATTAGTTTGTAGAAGCATGATATATGAATGATATATGGTGGTAGGTTGGAAAGAATGGAAATGCAAATTTTTGGTATATTCCATAGAATTATAAATATGTATAATGTAATGTGCATTTCTCTTTGAATCATTCTCCTCCTTCTTGTAAATGCTTGGATTTGGAATAAATCCCATTCCATTGCTATACTCCTTCTTTGTGTATTGATGTGATGAGCATCATACACTGTCTTGTGATTTTCAATGAGACAATTGGAGTTTAGAGCATGTTACCTTTAATGCGTACTTGTAGATCTGGCATCCAATCTTTTGAACATTTATTTGATGCTTGGAATCATAGAAACATAGTCATATAGGCATGATGATAATCATTGAAATTGAAAATTATGCAGAAGGGAGTCATTAGATTTTTTTATTTTCATTTCTTGAAAACCTCTTTTAAATAATCAAAGGATAACTTGTGGCGTGAAAATTAATTTTATTGACCATACATACATACATGTGTGTGTGTGTGTGTGTGTGTGTGTTATTTGTGATGGTTAAATTTTCAATCTAAGTTGAAAGTATCAATATTTTCAATGAATTCCAATTGTTGTCCCTGAATCTTGAGATGAACTCTTCTTGTGTTAATGGCTTCTTGTGTAGCTTGATCCCATGTCCATTTACCAAACAAAGAGTTTTGTCTTCATCAATTGTTTTGATTTTCACTTATCCATTGTCAAAAAAAGTGTCAATTTCATATGGTCCTAACCATCTTGTTTTCAATTTTACCTTGAAATCCTTCAAACTAGAATCATAGAGTAAAGTGTAATCTCCTTCCTTAAAATTCTTGATCTTAACAAATTTATCATGCTAGTTGACTCTTTGTTATTGGATGAATTTAGTATGAAGCTAGTCTTTCTATCTAATTTCATCTACTGCATTAAGATAATTAATTATTTCAGTTTATGTTGTAGAGAGATCAAGGTCTTGTTCTAGAATTTTCCTTAGTGTTATGATTTCAAACTCAATAGTGAGCATGGCTATTTTACCATAAAACAATTCATAGTGTGAATCCTATGGTGTCTTACAAGTGATTTGCATCAACAAACTCAAATTCCACATGTGGGTCACCCTAACCAAAATCTCAATAGGTATATTATCAAGGAGGCCTATAATCAATATTGGATACTCATGTTCTTCTCATGGACAATAATTTTTCCTCTAAATGCATTCGCTTTGGGGTTTTTATTGAAACTTAGAGCTTATATTATCCATAAGTCTCAATATATACCCATTACAAGCACCATCATTGAAATTACTAGTGACAATAATGATGTGGAAGTACCAAAAGAAACTTATGGGAATAGATATCGACAAAAATGGAGAGTGTGGAGTTACCATGTGAGACCTTCAAATGCCTTGCATACCATTTCTTTCTCTCACCCTCAATAAAAGAAGCTGGAAACTAATTATTCAAAGAAATGGGACTTCCCAACACCATGCTATACCAGATCTATTGAATCTAGGGAATCAAACTTTTTCCCCGGTAACAATGTCAATCGTCAACTCCCAAAATTTCACTTTGAAATATGAAGTCCCACATAAAAATCAAGGAAAAATTGTGTTAGCGTCAGAAGTCACTCCTGGATTGTAGAAGGAGTAAGCCTGAGGCCCATCAGTTTGAATGTCATGATTTTTTAATAAAGGGTGATGAATGGAAGTAAACTCGAAACAATATCTCTCTAACTCAGAAACTAGGCCAGGCATGCACAAGTAGATGAGGTCTTGGTTCAATTTCAGGCAGTAAGTTGTAATAAGGGTGAGTAGGAGGAAGACTTCAGTGAGGAAAAGTGAAGGGTTGTTGTGGGCTTCGGGCTTCCAACAACTTGTAGAAGAAAACCTTGAACACAAGAACTTCTTATATTCAAAAGCAAAAAAACTGAAAGGAAGTAACAGAGCTTATAACAAATCCTTTATTATAACATAGTCATGACGATTCATGTGAATCATTAAATCATGAACCCTTTCAGTTTGAGATCAAAACAAGATAAAAAAGGGAGCTGCCTTTCATTAAACACAAAAATTTCATATACAGATACATAGCCAGGAAAGCCAACACTTCATTAAAACATTACCGTCGGGAGCTCTACTCTACCATCCATCCCTACAGAAATACAAAAACTGAGTATATATGCTCAGGTAAATTCACCACCTTCATAGGAGGAAGGTAGATGATACATTAAAATCCAAATTAGCATGTGCAAGCTCACCTGGTCAGACGAGGACATCAGATCGACATGGCTCTTTTAGGAAAACCTATACACAAGACAATCTTGGGCAGACTGCCTGCCAAAACCTCCATGCCTTACATTCATGGCTTAAGATGAGGTCTCAACTACCTACTTCAATTTTCATTAATTACGTCCTGCAGATAAGCCTGACACTTTGGCCCTTTAACCAGCTCTTTCTATTGCCCCAAGTGTCTAGGGGCCATGACCTTGCACCTATCTTCAAAAACGACATTTCGCGTTTCAGGTTTCGGTGATTCCCGATGTAGTGGAGGAGAGAGACCCCGTGTCCTTTGAAGTCCCAGTAGCCAAAATGCCGAAATGGCTCTTGGGCACTTTTCACATTTCACGTTTCAGGGTTTTGAACTGTAGTGGAAGAGCGACTCTTTGTCCTTTGAAGTCCCGGTAGCCGAAATGCTGAAATGGCTCATCATTTCATGATTTTGGCCATAAGAGATGAGCTCATGTGCCAGACCTCGTGAAACTCTATGACTCAACTTACCCGATGACCATCAATCTACTCCATCTATAGATCCTCACCATTGAAAACAAAATGCCCGCTCGCTTGATTTTAAGCCAGAAATGGACCTCTTCTATGTGTTGCGCTCGATGCTCATGACTTGCAAGAGTTGGCGCTAAGATTAGGCTCTATGGGGGATAGAGTCATCCCTGTGATGCTCTAAGAATTCCTTCTGCATTTCCAGTTGCCTTCTGTTGGGCTATGGAGTCAATTATTAAGCTGAAAATAAATAGAAAAAACAATAAAGACAATATTTACAAAAACAAAGGAGCCGTCTAAGGCTCAAACAAAAAATTTCTTCAGGAAATTCCCATTTACTGGGCCACTAAAGACTTCTTCACCTTCCAAATCCTTCAACCTGTACATGTTATTTAAGAATACTTCAAATATTTTGAAGGGCCCGATCCAGAGGGCATCAAACTTGCTATGTTTCCCCTATCCTACCTGGGTGCATCCCACGTAAGCACCACATCTCCCAGCTCGAATTCCTCCTTCCTGACCTTCCTGTCATAACCCTGCTTGATCTTCTACTGATGACTGTGAGATATGTCCATCACCTGCTCCCTGATCTGTTGCACTTCCACCACATAATGAATTCTTCTGATCATATGGTCTGGCTCTCCTTCATGATCTTAAAAGAATTTAGCTACAATTAAAGCGAGCTGAGTGGGAAACATAGCCTCTGTCCCATAAACCAGTTGAAAAGGTGAGGTGCCTAGGGACTTCTTTGTTGTCACTCGATCGACCCATAGAGAAAATTTGAGCTTTGAATCCCAGGCCCTCTTATTATCTTCCAATAATCTTTTAATGAGCTTGATTAGATTTTTATTGGAAGATTATGCCAGTCCATTTCCTTGAGGATAATAGGGAGTGGAGTGGATTAGTGAAATATCAAACTTCTTGCAAAACTTAACTAGGGGCTCAGACTTGAAAGAAGCATCATTATCAGTGACAATTCTGCTGGGACAACCAAACCTGGCTATGATATCCTCTAGGAAGTCGATAATTACTTTGTGTGATGCACTCCTGGTGGGGGAAGCTTCTATCCACTTGGTGAAATATTCTATTGCAGTTAGGATCCATCGGTGCTGGCCACTTGAAGGAGGATGAATTTCCCCAATGAAGTCCAACCCCCACTATTGAAAGGGTGTTGAAGCTACTACAGGCTTTAGTGGCAGAGATTTGAGCTACTTCTTTCCTGAGAACCTTTGGCATTTGATGCAAGCTATGACTTCTCTACAGACATCAGTGAATAAGGTGGGCCAGTAGCACCCAGCCCTAAGAATTTTGTGGGTTGTGGTCTTCTAGAAATGATGCTCTCCACAAAGGCCGCTATGGAAATCAAACATAACTTTCTGGGCTTCCTGTAGGTTTAGACAACTCATAAACACCCCTAGAAGATCTCTCCAGTGCAAGACTTGGTCAATAAGGCAATATCTGACCGCCTTGAGCTTTAAAGCTCTTGCCTTGCTTTTTCCCATTCCATCAGGAGGCTTCAAATCTTGTAGAAAGTATAAAATGTCTCTGTACCAGGTGCATTCTTCTAGTGATAAGCCACCTTGAGAGATTTTGCTGGGCAAATCGGCTTGCTGATTTCCGGAGCAAGCATTGATGAAGCTAACCCCTAAGGCCTTGCAATTGGATTCAGCCAACAAATTGGCTAAACCCTGCCCTTTTACAAACTTGGTGGGATTTATCTCCAGGTCAAACTCCAAGATCTTGGCAATCCATTTACCTCTTCTCCCATCTATGTCAGGCTGTATAAGGATGTCTTTTACGGAGGCTAAAGGAACGTATGCAGTCACTCTTGAGTGCAAGACATAGACTCTGAAAGTTTTGAGAGATTTCACCAAGGCATAGGCCTTCTTCTCCATGATCTCATACCTGATTTTTGCATCTCTTAATGCCTTACTGAAGAAGGAAATGGGTTGCTCTAGCCCTTCCTCATTTTTCTGCAATAAGACCATTGTTGTTGTATCAAAAGAAACAAAAGAAAAAATTAGGAAATCCTTGGAATAATCAGGACTGATCAACACCAGTGCCTCAGTCAATGCTCTTTTTATTTAGATGAAATATTCCCTGGGTTCAGCAGTCTATTTTACTTTGTTTCCCTTTCTGAGCATGGCTATGATGTGTTTCACCAACTCAGCAAAATTTGAGACGAACCTCCTCAGAAAGTTAATCTTCCCTAAAAAAATCATGTACTTCCTTTCTAGACCTGGGAAGTTATAGGGTCTGAATTGCCTCTACCCTATTGGGATCAATTCTCACTCCCTCTTCTAATACTATATGGCCTAACAGCTTCCCCTCCTTCATAGCAAACAAATATTTCTTGGGATTTAAGGATAGGCCAAACCTCCAGCATTTCAAGAAAACTTTCCTCAAGTGATAGCAATGCTCCTTATTAGACCTGGAGAAGACTGTGATTTCATCCAGATAGATCACCACAAATTGATCTTTCTCTCCGATGAAGGCTATGTCCATGGCTCATTGAAATGTTGCTCCTGCATTCATTAACCCAAAAGGCATTTTGGCATACATGAATGTGCCCCAAGGAGTTGTGAAGGTTGTTTTTTCTCTGTCCTCGGGCATGACTAATATATGATTATAGCCAGAAAAACTATCAATCATTGATATTCTAGATGCACCTGTTACCCTTTGCAATATGTGCTCCGTGTTGGGCAAGGGATAGTTGTCTTTCTTTGAGCTCCTGTTCAGGTCCCTGAAATCGACACAGATCCTGATTTCTCCACTTTTATTCCTCACCGGGAACAAATTGGCTACCCACTCAGAATATCTCAAGGGAACAATGATTTGGGCATCTAACAACTTCTTCACTTCTCTCTCCATGACAGGAAACAACATGGGATTTATCTATCTTAGCTTCTACCTAAATGTCTTAGCCTCTCCCTTCAGTGGGATCTTGTGTTCAATGACAGATGTGTCATATGTCTTGAGGTCTTCATAGGTCCATGAAAACACATCAGCAAATTCTTTTAATAACTCGGTATATTCATCCCTCTACTCTTTGGTCAAACTGTTTGACAACTTGACAAACTTAGGCTCCTCCTGTGTGTCGATATTGCACTCTGTTATATCCACATCTCCACTTGAAACCCTACCTTTTACTACCACATCATTTCCATCGAATAGTCTTTCTAAAGGGACTAGTCCCTTCAGAATATGATTTCTAGGCAAATGAATAATATGGTGATTAGCAATTTTATTTAACAATATATCAGTGTCAGGGTGACTTTCAAGATCAAGATCCTGATCAATGTGCAGTGCAGAAAATTCATCGACAGACTGAAGGAATTTTTTGATTTCAAGATCGTCTTCGAATACCTTCCAATGCTTGATATTTTCCAGGATAGATGACCTATATCTTATCTCAACATCATATTTGATCTTGGGCAGTAGAGGGATCCTGAACAGACTAGATGAGATAGCTGAGGAATCAGACAAAGTGTTTTCCTCTCTAGGAATAAAAGAAATGTTGAAAGATGAGAAGAAATTATCAATCAGGTCCCACACCTCATTCCTGTAACCCTTGAGCCAAGGGTGCTTAGCCTAATAAGAATTTCTGATTTGCTGTATTATCAACTCAGCATCTCTGAACACTGCTACCTCCTCATTTCCCATTTCTTTTGTAGCCCTTAAACCCAGAACAAGAGATTCATACTCTGCTACATTATTGGTAGCTTCAAATTATAGCTTGTATGACAGGGATATGGTTTCCTAACAGGGTGACACAAAAACCACTCCAGCACCAGCGCCTTCGCTAGAAGAAGCTCTGTCAAAGAACATATTCCAAACAGAGGTGGTTGGAGGAGGTATCTGGCAATTAAATATTGGTTTCTTCCCGATTTGAAAAGGGGCTTCAGGAGTATCAGTGAGTTGCAATAAACTGGACTCCAAATCCGTGTCAAGCGTAAAGATAGGATGATTGGTGGGGTCTTCTTCATCACTAACAATGTAGGCTAGCTGAGCTTCTCTATACAACCTCCTGTGTTCCCCTCCAAACACTGGAATGGTGGCATATGTGAGATCCATCTGTAATGTTCCTCCAAGTTTTTTAATCCAAGATATTGACAACAACATGTCGAAATTGGGGGGAACATCAGCTACTACAATGTCCATGACCACACTCTTCATTGGTAGCTGAAATAAAGAGACCACCAATTCTTTGATGACTCCGAGGCATTGCACCCTCCTTGAATCAAAAGAGTACAAATCGTGATAAGCCTTTGTCACTTCCAGTCCCAATTATTCCATGACTATTTTGGGCATAAGGTTGTGGGAAGATCTTGAATCCATGAGGCAATTATGCAACACCTTATCATGTATGTTCAAGGATGTGTAGAAGGGAGGGGATGAATCATCTATGTCTTCTACCATGGGACCTAGGACGACTGCTGGATTTTCATATTGAAGATTCACTGAGTCTGTAGAAGGCTTGGCGGACTCAAATTGTAGCATCTTGGAGAGGGGTATGGGAATTCTAATCTTTTGAATTTCATGCTCAAAACTAAAGGAGGAAAAAGGCTTGGGAGCTTCTCTTACCTCAGAGACAGAATCTTTGGTTGTTGGTGAAGTATTCTGAGTTTTCTTTTCTTTAGTAGTGATTGTAGCAAGTTTAGCAGTTTTTTCCACTATGAGGGACTGATCATGGCTATCAAAATTCCCTTATTTCTTCTTTGACCTGAGATGATATCTGTTAGGAGTGTCATTGTCCTTTCCCCTTTACCCAACTCATTGACTTGAATTTTCATAAGGGATCCTTCATATGTAGATTGAGTCAAATGGGGAAAAGGGGAAGTGTCTTCAATACAGTGAATTTTGGGGTCGAGCTCATCTATCTCTTCTCCTTCCTCATGAGCAACTAGGCTATTTTGGAGAGGGGTTTGAATGCTTTGATCATGTCTGTCGTTTCTCCTTTGTTCCCTTAGCAAAGCCTGTGGCACATTGTTGCTAGGCCTTATGAAGCCTCTATTATCAGTGTTTTGGGGATTTCTGTACATGGGATTCCCTTCTAACTCCCACCTTTCCATTGTATCCAAGTGTGACTTTAGCACTTTAGTTACCTCTTCCATCTAAAGAGAAAGGGGAGAGGAATTGGATGGAGAGGCTTTAGGTCTCTTCTTGTATATGTCTCTATCAACCTTATTCCTGAGTCAGTCAACAACCAATATGTTAGATTCTACTTCCACGGATGCATCCTGTATGTGAGCCAGAGTAGTTTCTCTCCTTTCCCTCAAAAGGAGGTAGAAATTGGGATCAAAAGCACTAGCATAAGTGATTTTAGTAGAGGCTTCTGAGGGATTTATTTCAGCAGGGATATTGTTGTACATTTTATTGAATCTCTTGGAGAAGTCAAAGACAGAATCTCCTTCCTTTCTCTTCAAAAACCCAAACTCCGTCATGTAATACATGAAGTCTTTTTTGTCTCCCCACTGTCTCAAAAAGGAATTATCCAAAGCCTCAATCCCATCAATAGACCCAGGAGGCAAGGCCCTAAACCACTTTCTAGCCTCGCCTTCAAGGCTATGGATGAAAATCCTCATCCATACGTGTGCATGCATGATAACATGATCATCTATAAAATTGTAAAAGGCTTCAAGGTGTTCTTCTGCAGCTATGTCCCCTTCGCGTGTAAACTTGGGCAGCTGCTTAAGGTAGCCATCTGCTGGAAGGGCATTGAGAGGCTGAGATAACAAAAGTGGAGCATACCTAGCAGCTATTATAGCCTCCATTCTAGTCATGGGGGGATTTGTTCTTGCTGTAGGAATATTAGGTGGAGGATAAATCAGAGGAGAAGGAGCTCAAACAGGGGATACTAGAAATGAGCTTACAGGTGGGTGGGGAAACAATGGGGGATTCAGAGAGAAGGCCAAGGGGCTTGAGTTAGCAGATGCTTCTCTTTGTGTAGTAGTAGCAAAAGTAATAAGAGGAGGGGTGGTAAAGTCTTTTGTGGTCCCAGGTATATGCCAAGGTATAGCTTCAGGGGGGAGGGGAGTGACAAGGATTTCTCCCTCCAATCCCAGACCGGGAGGGGAAAACTCAACAAGAACACTTCTGAAATTTAGGAAATGGGAAACTTCAGAAAAAGGTCTACTAGGAAGATGAGAATAAAAAAATGAAGTTCCTACAAAAGGATATGGAAAATTACCTGGTTCGGTGGTGGAAATTTCTCCTTCAGAGGATTTTCCTTTTCTAATAATCACCTCGAGATTAGCTTCAGGTGTAGCTAGAGGCAGCTGTGGATGGGACTACATGTGTCTACCTCTAGAAGCCACAACTAAAATAGCAGGTTTGCCACAGTGGATTCATCACAATGGAGTCTCCAGGTGCACAATAGAAATATCATAGGGCTCTGATGTATGATGCACCTTCAGAATCAGAGGCTCGATGTCGTTCAATCCCAGGGAAAATTTTCAACTTCGTCCCTGACAACAGTGCTAGAAATGTTAGCGTCAGAAGTCACTCCTGGATTGTAGCAGGAGTAATATTGAGGCCCATCAGTTTGAATGTCACGATTTGTTAATAAAGAGTGATGAATGGAAGTAAACTCGGAACAATATCGTTCTAACTCAAAAACTAGGCCAGGCATGCACAAGCAGATGAGGTCTTGGTTCAATTTCAGGTAGTAAGTTGTAATAAGGGTGAGTAGGAGGAATACTTTTGTAAGGAAAAGTGAAGGGCTGTTGTGGGCTTCAGGTTTCCAACAACCTGTAGAAGAAAACTTTGAACACAAGAACTTCTTATATTCAAAAGAAGAAAAACTAAAAGGAAGTAACATAGCTTATAACAAATCCTTTATTATAACATAGTCACGACGATTCATGTGAATCATTCAATCATGAACCCTTTTAGTTTGAGATCGAAACAAGATAAGAAAGGGAGTTGTCTTTCATTAAACAAAGAAGTTTCATATACAGATACATAGCCAGAAAAACAATGCTTCATTAAAACATTACCATCGGGAGCTCTGCTCTACCATCCATCCCTATAGAAATACAAAAACTGAGTATATATGCTCAGGTAAATTCGCCACCTTCGCAGCAGGAAGGTAGCTGAGACATTAAAATCCAAATTAGCATGTGTGGGCTCCCCTGGTCAGACGAGGACATCAAATCGACATGGCTCTTTTAGGAAAACCTGTACACAGGACGATCTTGGGAAGACTACCTGCCAGAACCTCCATGCCTTACATTCATGGCTTGAGCTGAGGTCTCAGCTACCTGCTTCAATTTTCATTAATTACCTATTGCAGCTAAACTCGATGCTTCATACCTTTAACCAGCTCTTTCTATTACTCCAAGTGTCCAGGGGTCGTGACCCCATGCCTATCTTCAAAAACGACATTTCAGGTTTCGAGTTTCAGTGATTCCCATTGCAGTGGAGGAGAGAGACCCTATGTCCTTTGAATTCCCGGTAGTCGAAATGGATCCTGGGCACTTTTTACATTTTGCGTTTTGGGGTTTTGAACGACAGTGGAAGAGAAACCCTTTGTCCTCTCAAGTCTCGGTAGCCGAAATGCCGAAATGGCTCATCATTTCATGATTTTGGCCATAAGAGATGAGCTCATGCACCAGACCTCATGCAACTCTGTGACTCGACTTACTCAATGACTATCGATCTACTTCATCTGTAGATCCTCACCGTTGAAAACAAAATGCCCACTCGCTTGATTTTAAGCCTGAAATGGACCTCTTCTGTGTGTTTCGCTCGATGCTCATGACTTGCAAGAATTGGTGCTAGCAAATCGATTCTACTAAAGAGTGCTGACTACCACCAAAACATATGTCCTCACAATTTAGACTCAGTGCATTTTCATCTCAAGTGGGGTATCCCATATCTTATCTTAAATTAGACTTGATTCCTATAAATTTTTAGTTAAGCTCTATTTATATACATTGAAATGAAAATAAAGGTTGGTTGAATCAATCATGATTTTTGTCTATTTATTGGGCTACAAAGTCTTTCCTT
>JASDQU011402020.1:31474-43247 GCA_032191745.1 Picea mariana
CTCCTTGAATCGTTCTCCTCCTTCTTGTAAATACTTGGATTTGGAATAAATCCCATTCCTTTGCTATACTCCTTCTTTGTGTATTGATGTGATGAGCATCATACACTGTCTTGTGATTTTCAATGAGACAATTGGAGTTTAGAGCATGTTACCTTTGATGCGTACTTGTAGATCTGGCATCCAATCTTTTGAACATTTATTTGATGCTTGGAATCATACAAACATAGTCATATAGGCATGATGATAATCATTGAAATCGAAAATTATGTAGAAGGGAGTCATTAGATTTTTTTATTTTCATTTCTTGAAAACCTCTTTTAAATCATCAAAGGATAACTTGTGGCGTGAAAATTAATTTTATTGACCATACATACATACATGTGTGTGTGTGTGTGTGTGTGTGTGTGTTTGTTATTTGCGATGGTTAAAGTTTCAATCTAAGTTGAAAGTATCAATATTTTCAATGAATTCCAATTGTTGTCCCTGAATCTTGAGATGAACTCTTCTTGCGTTAATGGCTTCTTGTGTAGCTTGAGCCCATGTCCATTTACCAAACAAAGAGTCTTGTCTTCATCAATTGTTTTGATTTTCACTTATCCATTGTCAAAAAAAGTGTCAATTTCATATGGTCCTAACCATCTTGTTTTCAATTTTACCTTGAAATCCTTCAAACTAGAATCATAGAGTAAAGTGTAATCTCCTTCCTTAAAATTCTTGAACTTAACAAATTTATCATGCTAGTTGACTCTTTGTTATTGGATGAATTTAGTATGAATCTAGTCTTTCTATCTAATTTCATCTACTGCATTAAGCTAATTAATTATTTCAGTTTATGTTGTAGAGAGATCAAGGTCTTGTTCTAGAATTTTCCTTAGTGTTATGATTTCAAACTCAATAGTGAGCATGGCTACTTTACCATAAAAAAATTCATAGTGTGAATCCTATGGTGTCTTACAAGTGATTTGCATCAACAAACTCAAATTCCACATGTGGGTCACCCTAAACAAAATCTCAATAGGTATATTATCAAGGAGGCCTATAATCAATATTGGATACTCATGTTCTTCTCATGGACAATAATTTTTCCTCTAAATGCGTTCTCTTTGGGGTTTTTATTGAAACTTAGAGCTTATATTATCCATAAGTCTCAATATATACCCATTACAAGCACCATCATTGAAATTACTAGTGACAATAATGATGTGGAAGTACCAAAAGAAACTTATGGGAATAGATATCGACAAAAATGGAGAGTGTGGAGTTACCATGTGAGACCTTCAAATGCCTTGCATACCATTTCTTTCTCTCACCCTCAATAAAAGAAGCTAGAAACTAATGATTCAAAGAAATGGGACTTCCCAACACCATGTTATACCGGATCTATTGAATCCAGGGAATCAAACTTTTTCCCCGGTAACAATGTCAATCGTCAACTCCCAAAATTTCACTTTGAAATATGAAGTCCCACATAAAAATCAAGGAAAAATTGTGTTAGCATCAGAAGTCATTCCTGGATTGTAAAAGGAGTAAGCCTGAGGCCCATCAGTTTGAATGTCACGGTTTTTTAATAAAGGGTGATGAATGGAAGTAAACTCGGAACAATATCGCTCTAACTCAGAAACTAGGCCGAGCATGCACAAGTAGATGAGGTCATGGTTCAATTTCAGGCAGTAAGTTGTAATAAGGGTGAGTAGGAGGAAGACTTCAGTGAGGAAAAGTGAAGGGTTATTGTGGGCTTCAGGCTTCCAACAACCTGTAGAAGAAAACTTTGAACACAAGAACTTCTTATATTCAAAAGAAAAAAAACTAAAAGGAAGTAATAGAGCTTATAACAAATCCTTTATTATAACATAGTCACGACGATTCATGTGAATCATTCAATCATGAACCCTTTTAGTTTGAGATCGAAACAAGATAAAAAAGGGAGCTGCCTTTCATTAAACAAAGAAATTTCATATACAGATACATAGCCAGGAAAACCAATGCTTCATTAAAACATTACCGTCAGGAGCTCTACTCTACCATCCATCCCTACAGAAATACAAAAACTGAGTATATATGCTCAGGGAAATTCACCACCTTCATAGGAGGAAGGTAGATGATACATTAAAATCCAAATTAGCATGTGCAAGCTCACCTGATCAGACGAGGACATCAGATCGAAATGGCTCTTTTAGGAAAACCTGTACACAAGACGATCTTGGACAGACTGTCTGCCAAAACCTCCATGCCTTACATTCATGGCTTAAGCTGAGGTCTCAACTACCTACTTCAATTTTCATTAATTACATCTTGCAGCTAAGCCCGACACTTTGGCCCTTTAACCAGCTCTTTCTATTGCCCCAAGTGTCTAGGGGCCATGACCTTGTGCCTATCTTCAAAAACGACATTTTACGTTTCAGGTTTCGGCGATTCCCAATGCAGTGGAGGAGAGAGACCTCGTGTCCTTTGAATTCCCAGTAGCTGAAATGCTGAAATGGCTCTTGGGCACTTTTCACATTTCACGTTTCGGGGTTTTGAACTGCAGTGGAAGAGCGACTCTTTGTCCTTTGAAGTCTTGGTAGCCGAAATGATGAAATGTCTCATCCTTTCATGATTTTGGCCATAAGAGATGAGCTCATGTGCCAGACCTTGTGAAACTCTATGACTCAACTTACCCGATGACCGTCAATCTACTCCATCTATAGATCCTCATCGTTGAAAGCAAAATGACTGCTCGCTTGATTTTAAGCCAGAAATGGACCTCTTCTATGTGCTGCACTCGACACTCATGACTTGCAAGAATTGGCGCTAACATTAGGCTCTATGGGGGATAGAGTCATCCCTGTGATGCTCTAAGAATTCCTTTTGCAGTTCCAATTTCCTTCTGTTGGGCTATGGAGTCAATTATTAAGCCGAAAATAAACATAAAAAACAATAAAGACAATATTTACAAAAACAAAGGAGTCGTCTAAGGCTCAAACAAAAAATTTCTTCAGGAAATTCCCATTTACTGGGCCGCTAAAGACTTCTTCACCTTCCAAATCCTTTAACCTGTACGTGTTATTTAAGAATACTTCAAAGATTTTGAAGGCCTCAATCCAGAGGGCATCAAACTTGCTATGTTTCCCCTATCCTGCCTGGGTGCATCCCACGTAAGCACCACATCTCCCAGCTCGAATTCCTCCTTTCTGACCTTCCTGTCATAAGCCTGCTTGATCTTCTGCTGATGACTGTGAGCTATGTCCATCACCTTCTCCCTAATCTATTGCACTTACACCACATGATGAAGTCTTCTGACCATATGGTCTGGCTCTCCTTGATGATCTTGAAAGAATTTAGCTACAGGTAAAGCGAGCTGAGTGGGAAACATAGCCTCTATCCCATAAACCAGTTGAAAAGGTGAGGTGCCTAGGGACTTCTTTGTTGTCACTCGGTCGACCCATAGAGAGAATTTGAGCTTTGAATCCCATGCCCTCTTATTATCTTCCAATAATCTTTTAATGAGCTTGATTAGACTTTTATTGGAAGATTCTGCCAGTCCATTTCCTTGAGAATAATAGGGAGTGGAGTGGATTAGTGAGATATCGAAATTCTTGCAGAACTTATCTAGGGGCTCAGACTTGAAAGAAGCAGCATTATCAGTGACAATTCTACTGGGACAACCAAATCTGGCTATGATATCCTCTAGGAAGTCGATAATTACTTTGTGTGATGCACTCCTGGTGGGGGAAGCTTCTATCCACTTGGTGAAATATTCTGTTGCAGTTAGGATCCATTGGTGCTGGCCACTTGAAGGAGGATGAATTTCCCCAATGAAGTCCAACCCCCACTGTTGAAAGGGTGTTGAAGCTACTACAGGCTTTGGTGGCAGAGATTTGAGCTACTTCTTTCCTGAGAACCTTTGGCATTTGATGCAAGCTATGACTTCTCTACAGACATCAGTGAATAAGGTGGGCCAGTAGCACCCAGCCCTAAGAATTTTGTGGGCTGTGGTCTTCTAGAAATGATGCTCTCCACAAAGGCCACTATGGAAATCAAACATAACTTTCTGGGCTTCCTGTGGGTTTAGACAACTCATAAACACCCCTAGAGGATCTCTCCAGTGCAAGACTTGGTCAATAAGGCAATATCTGACCGCCTTGAGCTTTAAATCTCTTGCCTTGCTTTTTCCCATTCCATCAGGAGGCTTCAACTCTTGTAGAAAGTATAAAATGTCTCTGTACCAGGTGCATTCTGCTAGTGATAAGCCACCTTGAGAGATTTTGTTGGGTGACTCGGCTTGCTAGTTTTCAGAGAAATCATTGATGAAGCTAACCCCCAAGGCCTTGCAATTGGATTCAGCCAACAACTTGGCTAAACCCTTCCCTTTTACAAACTTGGTGGGATTTATCTCCAAGTCAAACTCCAAGATCTTGGCAATCCATTTACCTCTTCTCCCATCTATGTCAGGCTGTATAAGGATGTCTTTTACAGAGGCTAAAGGAACGTATGCAGTCACTCTTGAGTGCAAGACATAGACTCTGAAAGTTTTGAGAGCTTTCACCAAGGCATAGGCCTTCTTCTCCATGATCTCATACCTGATTTCTTCATCTCTTAATGCCTTACTGAAGAAGGAAATGGGTTGCTCTCGCCCTTCCTCATTTTTCTGTAATAAGACCATTGTTGCTGTATCAAAAGAAATAAAAGAAAAAATTAGGAAATCCTTGGAATAATCAGGACTGATCAACACCAGTGCCTCAGTCAATGCTCTTTTTATTTAGATGAAATATTCCCTGGGTTCAGCAGTCCATTTTACTTTGTTTCCTTTTCTGAGCATGGCTATGATGTGTTTCACCAACTCAGCAAAATTTGAGACGAACCTCCGCAGAAAGTTAATCTTCCCTAAAAGAGCCTGTACTTCCTTTCTAGACCTGGGAAGTTACAGGGTCTGAATTGCCTCTACCCTGTTGGGATCAATTCTCACTCCCTCTACTAATACTATATGGCCTAACAACTTCCCCTCCTTCATAGAAAACAAAGATTTCTTGGGATTTAAGGACAGGCCAAACCTCCAGCATTTCAAGAAAACTTTCCTCAAGTGACAGCAATTCTCCTTATTAGACCTGGAGAAGACTGTGATGTCATCTAGATAGATCACCACAAATTGATCTTTCTCTCTGATGAAGGCTATGTCCATGTCTCAGTGAAATGTTGCTCCTGCATTCATTAACCCAAAAGGCATTTTGGAATACATGAATGTGCCCCAAGGAGTGGTGAAGGTTGTTTTTTCTCTGTCCTCGGGCATGACTGATATCTGATTATAGCCAGAAAAACCATCAATCATTGATATTCTAGATGCACCAGTTACCCTTTGCAATATGTGATCCATGTTGGGCAAGGGATAGTTGTCTTTCTTTGAGCTCCTGTTCAGGTTCCTGAAATCGACACAGATCCTGATTTCTCCACTTTTCTTCCTCACCGGGAACAAATTGACTACCCACTCAAAATATCTCAAGGGGACAATGATTTGGGCATCTAAAAACTTCTTCACTTCTCTCTCCATGACACGAAACAACATGGGATTTATCTATCTTAGCTTCTACCTAAATGGCTTAGCCTCTCCCTTCAGTGGGATCTTGTGTTCAATGACAGATGTGTCATATGTCTTGAGGTCTTCATAGGTCCATGCAAACACATCAGCAAATTCTTTTAATAACTCGGTATATTCATCCCTCTGCTCTTTGGTCAAACTGTTTGGCAACTTGACAAACTTAGGCTCCTCTTGTGTGCTGATATTGCACTCTATTGTATCAACATCTCCACTTGAAACCCTACCTTTTACTACCACATCATTTCCATTGAACAATCTTTCTAAAGGGACTAGTCCCTTTAGAATGTGATTGCTAGGAAAATGAATAATATGGTGATTAGCAGTTTTATTTAACAATATCTTAGTGTCAAGGTGACTTTTGAGATTAGGATCCTGATCAATGTGCAGTGCAGAAAATTCATCGACAGACTGAAGGAATTTTTTGATTTCAAGATCATTTTCGAATACCTTCCAATGCTTGATATTTGATCTTGGGCAGTAGAGGGATCCTGAACAGACTAGATGAGATAGCTGAGGAATCAGACAAAGTGTTTTCCTCTCTAGGAATAAAAGAAATGTTGAAAGATGAGAAGAAATTATCAATCAGGTCCCACACCTCATTCCTGTAACCCCTAAGCCAAGGGTGCTTAGCCTAATAAGAATTTCTAATTTGTTGGATTATCAACTCAGCATCTCTGAACACTGTTGCCTCCTCATTTCCCATTTCTTTTGTAGCCCTTAAACCCAGAACAAGAGATTCATACTCTGCTACATTATTGGTAGCTTCAAATTATAGCTTGTATGATAGGGATATGGTTTCCTAACAGGGTGACACAAAAACCACTCCAGCACCAACGCCTTCACTAGAAGAATCTCTGTCAAAGAACATATTCCAAAGAGAGGTGGTTGGAGGAGGTATTTGGCAATTAAATATTGGTTTCTTCCCGATTTGAAAAGGGGCTTCAGGAGTATCAGTGAGCTGCAATAAACTGGACTCCAAATCAATGTCAAGCGTAAAGATAGGATGATTGGTGGGGTCTTCTTCATCACTAACAATGTAGGCTAGCTGAGCTTCTCTGCACAACCTCCTGTGTTCCCCTCCAAAGACTGGAATGGTGGCATATGTGAGATCCATTTGTAATGTTCCTCCAAGTTTTTTAATCCAAGATATTGACAACAACATGTCGAACTTGGGGGGAACATCAGCTACTACAATGTCCATGACCACACTCTTCATTGGTAGCTGAAATAAAGAGACCACCAATTCTTTGATGACTCCGAGGCATTGCACCCTCCTTGAATCAAAAGAGTACAAATCATGATAAGCCTTTGTCACTTCCAATCCCAATTATTCCATGACTATTTTGGGCATAAGGTTGTGGGAAGATCTTGAATCCATGAGGCAATTATGTAGCACCTTATCATGTATGTTTAGGGATGTGTAGAAGGGAGGGGATGAATCATCTATGTCTTCTACCATGGGACCTAGGACGACTACTGGCTTTTCATCTTGAAGATTTACTGAGTCTGTAGAAGGCTGGGGGGACTCAGATTGTAGCAGCTTGGAGAGGGGTACGGGAATTCTAATCTTTTGAATTTCATGCTCAAAACTAAAGGAGGAAAAAGGATTAGGAGCTTCCCTTACCTCAGAGATAGGTTCTTTGGTTGTTGGTGAAGTATTCTGAGTTTTGTTTTCTTTAGTAGTGATTGTAGCAAGTTTAGCAGGTTTTTCCACTATGAGGGACTGATAATGGCTATCAAAATTCCCTTATTTCTTCTTTGACCTGAGATGATATCTGTTAGGAGTGTCGTTGGCCTTTCCCCTTTACCCAACTCATTGACTTGAATTTTCATAAGGGATCCTTCATATGTAGATTGAGTCAAATGGGGAAAAGGGGAAGTGTCTTCAATATAGTGAATTTTGGGGTCGAGATCATCTATCTCTTCTCCTTCCTCATGAGCAACTAGGATATTTTAGAGAGGGGTTTGAATCCTCTGATCATCTCTGTCTTTTCTCCTTTGTTCCCTTAGCAAAGCCTATGGCAAATTGTTGCTAGGCCTTCTGAAGCCTCTGTTATCAGTATTTTGGGGATTTCTGTACATGGGCTTCCCTTATAACTCCCACCTTTCCATTCTAGCCGAGTGCGACTTTAGCACTTTAGCTACCTCGTCCATCTGAAGAGAAAGGGGAGAGGAATTGGATGGAGAGGCTTCAGGTCTCTTCTTGTATATGTCCATATCATCCTTATTCCCGAGTCGGTCAACAACCAATATGTTAGATTCTACTTCCACGGATGCATCATGTATGTGAGCCAGAGTAGTTACTCTCCTTTCCCTCAACAGGAGGTAGAAATCGAGATCAAAAGCACTAGCATAAGTGATTTTAGCAGAGGCTTCTGAGGGATTTATTTTAGCATGGATCTTATTGTACATTTTATTGAATCTCTTGGAGAAGTCAGAGACAGACTCTCCTTCCTTTCTCTTCAAAGACCCAAACTTTGTCATGTAATACATGAAGTCTTTTTTGTCTCCCCACTGTCTCAAAAAGGAATTATTCAAAGCCTCAATCCCATCAATAGACCCAGGAGGCAAGGCCCTAAACCACTTTCTAGCCTCGCCTTCAAGGCTATGGATGAAAATCCTCATCCATACATGTGCATGCATGATAACATGATCATATATAAAACTGTAAAAGGCTTCAAGGTGTTCTTCTGCAGCTATGTCCCCTTCGCCTGTAAACTTGGGCAGCTGCTTAAGGTAGCCACCTGCTGGAAGGGAATTAAGAGGGTGAGATAATAAAAGGGGAGCATACCTAGCAGCTATTATAGCCTCCATTCTGGTCATGGGGGGATTTTTTCTTGCCGTAGGAATATTAGGTGGAGGAGAAATCAGAGGAGAAGGAGCTCAAACAGGGGATACTGGAAATGAGCTTACAGGTGGGTGGGGAAACAATGGGGGATTCAGAGAGAAGGCCAAGGGGCTTGAGTTAGCAGATGCTTCTCTCTATGCAGTAGTAGCAATAGTAATAAGAGGAGGGGTGGTAAAGTCTTCTGTGGTCCCAGGTCTACGCCAAGGTACAACTTCAGGGGGGAGGGGAGTGACAAGGATTTCTCCCTCCAATCCCAGACCAGGAGGGGAAAACTCAACAGGAACACTTCCGAAATTTAGGAAATGGGAAACTTCAGAAAAAGGTCTGCTAGGAAGATGAGAATAAAAAAATGAAGTTCCTACAAAAGGATATGGAAAATTACCTGGTTCAGTGGTGGAAATTTCTCCTTCAGAGGCTTTTCCTTTTCTAATAATCACCTCTAGATTAGCTTCAAGTGTAGCTAGAGGTAGCTGTGGATGGGACTGCATGTGTCTACCTCTAGAAGCCACAACTAAAACAACAGGTTCACCACAGTGGATTCATCACAATGGAGTCTCCAGGTGCACAGTAGAAATATCATAGGGCTCTGATGTCTGATGCACCTTCAGAATTAGAGGCTTGATGTCGTTCAATCCCAGGGAAAATTTTCAACTTCGTCCCTGGCAACAGCGCCAGAAATGTTAGCGTCAGAAGTCACTCCTGGATTGTAGCAGGAGTAATCCTGAGGCCCATCAATTTGAATGTCATGATTTTTTAATAAAGGGTGATGAATGGAAGTAAACTCGGATCAACATTGTTCTAACTCAAAAACTAGGCCAGGCATGCACAAGAAGATGAGGTCTTGGTTCAATTTCAGGTAGTAAGTTGTAATAAGGGTGAGTAGGAGTAATACTTCTATAAGGAAAAGTGAAGGGCTGCTGTGGGCTTCGGGCTTCCAACAAATTGTAGAAGAAAACTTTGAACACAAGAACTTCTTATATTCAAAAGAAGAAAAACTAAGAGGAAGTAACAGAGCTTATAACAAATCCTTTATTATAACATAGTGACAACGATTCATGTGAATCATTCAATCATGAACCCTTTTAGTTTGAGATTGAAACAAGATAAAAAAGGGAGCTGTCTTTCATTAAACAAAGAAATTTCATATACAGATACATAGCCAGAAAACCAATGCTTCATTAAAAAATTACCACCAGGAGCTCTGCTCTACCATCTATCCCTATAGAAATACAAAAACTGAGTATATATGCTCAGGGAAATTCGCCACCTTCACAGCAAGAAGGTAGATGAGACATTAAAATCCAAATTAGCGTGTGTGGGCTCCCCTGGTCAGACGAGGACATCAAATCGACATGGCTTTTTTAGGAAAACCTGTACACAGGACGATCTTGGGAAGACTACCTGCTAGAACCTCCATGCCTTACATTCATGGCTTGAGCTGAGGTCTCAGCTACCTGCTTCAATTTTCATTAATTACCTATTATAGCTAAACTCGATGCTTCGGACCTTTAACCAGCTCTTTCTATTCCTCCAAGTGTCCAGGGGCCATGACCCCATGCCTATATTCAAAAATGACATTTCGGGTTTCAAGTTTCGGCAATTCAAATTGCAGTGGAGGAGAGAGACCCTATGTCCTTTGAAGTCCCAGTAGCTGAAATGGCTCCTGGGCACTTTTCTCATTTCACGTTTTGGGGTTTTGAACGACAGTGGAAGAGCAACCCTTTGTCCTCTCAAGTCTCGATAGCCGAAATGCCGAAAGGGCTTATCATTTCATGATTTTGGCCATAAGAGATGAGCTCATGCACCAGACCTCGTGCAACTCTACAAATCAACTTACTGAATGACTGTCGATCTACTCCATCTGTAGATCCTCGCCGTTGAAAACAAAATGCCCACTCGCTTGATTTTAAGCCTGAAATGGACCTCTTCTGTGTGTTTCGCTCGACGCTCATGACTTGCAAGAATTGGTGCTAACAAATCGATTCTACTCAACAGTGCTGACTACCACCAAAACATATGTCCTCACGATTTAGACTCAGTGCATTTTCATCTCAAGTGGGGTATCCCATATCTTATCTTAAATTAGACTTGATTCCTATAAATTTTTAGTTATGCTCTATTTATATAAATTGAAATGAAAATAAAGGTTGGTTGAATCAGTCATGATTTTTGTCTATTTATTGGGCTACAAAGTCTTTCCTTTATAAAGAGGGACCAAACTTCAAATGGGTGAAGAAACCAAATGGGGAAAGATGCTTTCCATAAACCCCATAAGATCAAATATTCCAAACATATCATCAACAACGAATGATTGAATTAAAAAATAGATGGAAATAACTTCACATATATTCATATAATGATAATAAAAAACAAGTAAACATGACAATCAAGAAATTCACTAATTAGATTTTCAAATATGAGAACAATGTTTGAGAATTATAATTTCTTAACTTACTCCATTTACAGTAAACATCTAGAAATCGACAAGAGAGACACTTATTTTGCTCATATTATGCTCATTGCTTGGGTGAGTTTTAAATGTGACAATGCATGTCATCCCTACCATTAATGCATGCCATATTAACATCTTCACCTCATGATAACCTTTGATTTGATTCCATGCCTTAATATTTTCCAATGAGCCCTCTTTTGTGAAATTTGGCCACTCAGTGGAAACATCCTTATCTCGAATTATATAGATTTAACCAAGATCCAACAATTTCTGACCAGAATAATATGTCCAAAAAACTCCGAAAAGAACCAAAACTTAGAACGTTTAAACTAAGTCTTTGTTTTATCGGTACAATGATTTATAACTAGTCATCAAAATGATCCCTTCACATTGTTCCAAAAGAACAACTTTTAAAGAGATGTGTAGGCTTTGACGAAGGATAAGAAAATGTTTTTTGTGAAATATGTGTTGTGCCTCAAATAGCTCACACTCATCTTCATGGGTTTTGCCAAAAAAGATCTATTGAATTTTCCAAATGTCCTAAATGGAACTTTAACAAAGGGTAACGCAGACCACTATGCCTTCTTACATCTACATTGGATGCTTATGGTTGGGTAGTGAGATATTGTTCATATGAAAACAATTCATTGGAACAATTTTGTTTAAAAATAAGTGTTTTATCTATGCAATTTAATTATATATTTTGTATAGGACATTACTTGACTATTTATCTCATTTGATGGTGTACTTATAGGATGTAAAAGAAAACATGTATTTTTCAGATCTATCTTCATTGAGTGAGAGAAGTTCAAGTAGAATAGAAGAAAGTGAGACATCTAGTAGGTCTAATAGGCAGAGATCAACTAGAGGTGAGAAGATCAGAAGAAAATTCCATAGACGC
>JASDQU011402022.1:7475-24290 GCA_032191745.1 Picea mariana
AAATGAAATGGTTAATAAATTTCAATACAACATACAATATACACATATTATCATAAGACCTGATATGATAATAACATGTTTTCTCTATAGAATAGTGCATTCAACCTTCGATTTCTAGCAGTTTTCATATAATTCAAAACCATTTATATGATTTCATGAAATTCAATGATTCAAAAAAGGGTTCAAATTAACACACATTAAAGTCTAAACTAATATAGCATATAAAACATCCAACATGCTCACAAAAGACCTGATATTCTAGTAACCAGGAAAATAACGGGGGTTTTCCTGGTGACTTACCTATGCTTCATCCTCCGGGCGCACTTTGTGATTAATATCCTTCAAAACAGGTTTTCCTACACTTTTTTTTACGAAAAGGAAAATAAATCTTTTCATCCCGCCAAGAAAATAAGATGAAGATGTAGTGGTGTGTAAGGTGCTTTATAAAGAGGTACGGGATCTGCAGTAGACGCTTGAAATAATGACTAATGTGAGAGCAAGAAAATGAGATCGGAGAACCAGATACTTATGGTCAATGAAACACGATTAAAGAGGAAAAGCTAAGTTCGCTCTTCCTTGACATTAATGGTGCATAAATGCGATTCAACTTGTTTTTCATCTCCCTACATTATTAATTCATTCTCCTTAATTCATGCATCACCTCTTTAATATTGAGAGTTATTACTACATCTACATCTACATCTATATCTATTTTTAAGGTCACGGCCAAGGCAGCACACCAAATTGGTGTATGAGACCCCCTTGTTTGTGGGACAAGGGACCCCCTCCGTACGAAGGTATACATACCCTACCCCCTCTGGATTTGAACCTGTGACCTCTTAAGATGAAACACATATTCTTAACCATTAGGCCCACTATAGATGAGAGGATATCGACATTAAAGAAAGAGAGAAAGAAAGCGATATGGAACCCCATATGCTCTTAAGATATATAAATGTATTAAGTGCGGTGGTGTACATTTTATACATGTTTATAACTCTGAAAATGGACATAGAATTCCTCTTTCTGAGAAGGGTAATTAGTATTAGTCGTTGTTGTTAGGGATAGGTAAAAACTATTGGCTAGCGAAGGTCATATTCTTAACTCGCCTCTGAGATTCTTCGGTCCCCTGTTGTACTTTCTCCGGTAGATGGGGCCAAATGAACAAATGAAAACTACTCTTAATTCAATAGAAGGTAGGGGCGATGACTATCAAGAGAGGTGGGAAGCATGCATCAACCTTTTTTAGTTGCATCCCCGCAATTTCAACCAGGAACTCGGCCATCTGGACATATTCAATCACAAACATCATTTCTCTTTGATCTGGGTGGGAAGAATAGCAGACCCGGACTTGAACCCGCCACTGCTGCTAATTTCATCGGAATGAATGTGTTGACCTAGAACAGGAGCAATTCCCGTCGTTTAACATAACCGAGGGAAACAAAACCTCGTGATGGCTCTCGGGTAGCTTCATGTTCTCTATGTGGCAGGAGCTCTGGGCATCGTTGTGAGCTTTCTTGGAGACTATGGTTGGTTTCTTCTCATCACAATTCTCAGACTGGTCTAAGTGAAAAGCATTAAAGTGAGCGGTGGCAGCTGCATTAGCCTACCAGTTCTTCTGGCTCTCCACCAACTTTGTAGCCTCATTATACAGAATTTTGTTTCCTTGGACAGAAGGACACATGGCTTGTTGTAGAAGGCTGGGATAGCTTGTCTTACTGGCTCGGAAACATGAAACGACAGAAAATATATCGATCCATTACTTTAAATTGAACGCAAGCCAAACATGGCCACGGTTCACAACTCAGGCCAAACGTGGAGACTTTTCACATCCTAGCAGTTAATACGTGCAATCCATTTGAAGTAGTGTCGGCTAATCATCTTAACGTGGCAATCATATGGCTTTATAGTAATTTCTTAATATGATTAGGTAAATGTGAAAAAGTAAACATGTTAACACATGCATTCATAAATACAAGGAAGTTATCAAGAGTAAATCATATTCATTGATTTGGGAGGACAACTAAGAATATATCAGCATGTTTAATTGTTGACTGTAAGATTAAGATTTAAGGTTTAAAGATCATTAAATGTGCCCATTACCAATAGGTGTATGCCTTTCGGCGTAATTAAACATCAGAGACAAATTGATTAACTGGAAGACGAATATGACGAATATGGAGTGTTGCTTAAAAAAAATATCTCCTCCTCATTTGCAATCGATTCATCTTATTTTCAATAAGCTGAAATATTATGCAATTACTTAAATTTAAAATGTGTTTATCCTTTAGATGCATTTCAATTCTTAAAAGTGAAAATGCCTTTAAATTCTTATTTCAATTCTTAAAAGTACAAATGCCTTTAAATTCTTATTGTTGTTTGTTCTTCATCACGATTTTTTCATTAAGTATGATTTCCAGGCGAAGCAGTTTCAGAAGGAATATCTTTGGCCATTACAGTACGTATTCATTTTGTTCTCATTGTTGTAATCATGGTCATCCGAGAATCTCCCTCACTCCGTAATCTGATTACAAGCCATTTAGTGTAGTTCTCTATTATAGTGACTGCTTCCCTTGCCGTGCCTTATAGTAATTACAAGTCACTCAGTGATAAGTCAAAGGAGCACATGGTGGTTCTCCACAAACATTCAAACATAACCACAAACATTCAAGTAGGATGATATGTCCTATGTCCTACTTGTCCTAAGTAAACTTATACATCAACACCCCTATAAGTGTAACTTAGGGAATTACAAAAAAAAAAAAAAAACTCAAAAATATGGGTCTAGGCTACTAGGCCTACTAAGGTACCCAATACAAACTCTCATAAGTGGAGAAAAGGAGAAAATACGTAGGAAAAAACTTCTCCCCTAAAGAGAGAAAACAACATAAAAGTGAAGGTAGGATGTCTGAAGATAACCCCCCCCAAGACAACTTCCTTCACCCCAAGCATCAATCATAGCTGAAGAAAGCGAGGTGATGCCAAAGGTTTAGTGAAGATGTCCGCAACTTTTACTTCAGTAGGCAAATACTCCAGGCTGAGAAAACCATCCTAGATGAGTTGGCGAATGAAGTGTATGTGGATCTCAATGTGTTTGGTCTGTTGATGTTCCACTGGGTTGCGAGAAATGTGTATGGCACTCTGATTATCACACCAAAGAGTGGTGGGATGATTCTGTTGAATGCCAAAGTCTGTTGTCGAAGCCAAAGAACCTCCTGACTAGCAAGAACTGCAACATGAGACTCAGCTTCCACAAAGGATAAAGAAATTTCTTTTTGCTTTTTGCAATACCATGTAATAGGTGCAGAGCCAAGACAATAGACAAAGCCATATGTGGACTTTCGATCATCAACCGAACCATCCCAATCAGAGTCAGTGAATCCCACAAGCTGAGAAGCACCATAAGAGTACTGAATGTCAAAATTGGTATTACCGTGAATGTACTTCAGAATGCGCTTTGTTTCCTTCCAATGAGTCTCATGAGGATCTTGAGAGAACCAACAGACAAGTCCTACTGCAAAAGATATGTCAGGACGTGTATGGGTTACATAGAAGAAACTCCCAATTAGTTGTCGATACAGTGAAGGATTCACACGTGGTGAGGAGCAACTGGCAGAAAGGGTGATTCCTTATTGAAATGGAGTAGGGGTAGGTTTACAATCAACCATGCCAAAGCGCTGAAGTAAATCAAGTGCATACTTCTGCTGAAAAATGGAGATTCCTTCAGAAAACTAAAGAACCTGTAGACCAAGAAAATAATGCAGAATCCCTAGATCTATCATATTCAATTGTCCCATCAATGCTTGTTGAATACTCTGAATCATAGATGAAGAACTCCCCGCGAAAATTAAATCATCCACAAATAGAACCAAAATTAAGAGATCAGTGCCTTGCTTATGAGTGTAAACTCTAGGATCAGAATGACAACGATCAAACCCAGAAGAAATATAGAAACTATTCATCATCTCATACCAAGCTCGAGGATATTGTTTGAGACCATAAATAGAATGTCTGATCCTACAAACAAGAGAAGAATCTTGCACAAAACCAAGTGGCTTCTCCATGTAGATTTCCCCATCTAAGTCACCATGCAAAAAGGAACTCTTTACATCCATCTGGTAGACTGACCAGCCTTGGGAAGCAGAAAGTGAAAGCACAAGATGTATAGAATTCATCTCGGAAACAGGGGCAAAAGTCTCAGAGTAATCAATCCCTTCAATTTGTGAAAATTCCTTTGCCACAAGATGTGCCTTATGCTTGTCAACAAAGCCATCTGCTACATATTTGGTTCTATAGATCCATTTACATATAACTAGCTTTCATCCCTTTGGAAGAGAGATGAGATCCCATGTGTGATTCTTCATCAATGAAGAATACTCCTCTGACATGGAAACATCCCACTCAGGTATGCCAACAGTGTCAGAAAATTGTTGTGGATCATTTGAGATAGTATGAATTAAAAAGGATACACCTATTTTTGGTGAATGAATAGGGAAAGAGGCTGAGGCTGAATAGCTGAAATCAGTTGGCTCATAGCCATACCTGTCAGGCCTCTTTCTCTCACAAAATCTCCTCCTGAGATGCAGTTCTTGATCAAGTTGTTCATGTTCAGGATGCTCATGCTTAGTTGGTGCAAGTGGTAGATTTTATTCTTGTTGATGTTGATGTTGATGTTGAACTTCAAAAGGATCATTATCATATTCTAAAGAAAATTTGACAACATGTTCAACACCATTGTCTGCATGACAATCTGAAGATGGAGACGGATTTGATGTGGGGTTGACTCCTTCATCAAAACAAACAACTCGTCAAAAGAAGAATTCTTTAGTAATAGGTTCAAATAACCTATAAGATTGCATGTCCTCACAATAACCAACAAATATCAATGGTTGGCTTTTCTTCTCCATAGATTTGCGCTTTTAAATTGGTATTAAGGCCTATGTTGGACTGCCAAATACTCTAAAAGCAAATACATCGGGCTTAACATGGCTCCAAGCTTCCTCTGGAGTATTATGCAATATTTTCCGACGAGCCATCCTATTTTGAATGTAATTTTCATAGTTTACTACTTCATCTCAAAAGGAAGGTGCCATGTTCTTGGACTGAATCATACGGTTTGCCATTTCTTTTAGTGTTATGTTCTTTCTTTCAACAACACCATTTTGCTGAGGGTTGTAAGGAATGGTGAGATGATGTTGAATGCCATGTTCTCTACAAAAATATGTGAATCCCTACAGAACATACTCCCCCCTCCCCCATTATCTTTGCGTGGTTTCTTGATAGAAAGAGATGATTGCTTCTCAACAAAATCTTTGAAGTTCTTAAAAGTAGCAAGGACCTCACTCTTGTACTTAAGAAAGTACACCTAAGAGCGATGTGAGAAGTCATCAATGAAGGTGAGTGCATACTTAGCCCCTAAAAATGATTGAGTTCAAAATGAAATGAGATCACTATGTACCAACTCAAGAGGTGTTGTAGCATGCCATGTTTTTTCTTTAGGAAAATGATCTTGATGTTGTTTTCCAAGGCCTCAACCTGGAAAAACTCCATCAGTACAAGAAACTTTAGGAAGACCAAGCACCAAATTTTGTGTGCTTAACTGTTGTAAATATCTGTAGTTGAGATGTCCAAATCATTCATGCCAAAGCCTACTCAAAGCATCAGTATGTGAAATGAAAGAGGAACCTAAGGAAGACTCAAAAGAAGCAAACTTATACAAATGAGAACTATGATCTACTTTTCCAGATGCAACAACAATGTCTAGATTTTGTAGTTCTCAAATGATTACATCGTTAGTAGAAAACTCTATTGTTTTCCCATTACCAAAATGACAAATCTGATATATAGAGAGAAGATTTGCAGAGATGTCAGGAACAAGAAGAAAATCATTAATGCACCCTTTATCTAACTGCACTATGCTGGATCCAAAAACATCCAGCTGTGTAGAGTCTCCAATTTCAATTTTTGAAATGCTACATTCAAATGTAGAAGCCAACAACTCATGAGAATGAGTAATGTGGTGTGAATCACCAAAATCAAGTATCCAACTATCTGAAGATGCATACAACGATTGAGCATGTCCTTTACTAGTAGAAGAAGGTTTGGGTACTAAAATCTTATGTTGCTTCATGGTTTCATTCAAAGCTTCAAGTTTCAACCAACACTTAAATTCTACATGCCCAAGTCCACCACAAAAACTAAAGGTGTCATTTGACTTCTTCTTTGTCTTGGAGGAAGACTCACCAGACTTGGAAGATGGAGAAAAAGGTTTTTTATTCTGCTGAGGCTTGGAGGTAAACTCACCAACTGGAGCATAATCTTTCTTCTGCTTATACTGAGTCTTGTGCTTAGTTTTGGTGGTATAAGCCACAAGAGCCTTATTGTTAGAGCCAAAAAGAGCATCTAATTGAGTAAGCTTAGATTGTTCTCTAGTAAGATGATCACAAAAAATATCAAAGGAAGTAATTTTAAACTCACTTCCGAGTGCATCCAGAGTAGAATAAAATGCAAAAAAAAATACCTGATAAGGACCTTTTAGCCTGGATAAAATCAAGAAGATGCACTCTTCATCTGATTTAGTTTTTCCACACACTTTTAGTTGCGCCACCAGTAGCCTAGATATGGTAAGATATTCTTCAATGGATGCATGCTCATCAGGAAACAATAATGACAACTCCTCTTCAAATTGTAGGGATCGAAATTCATTGATTTTCCCAAATAAGGAATTTAAATTGTCCCAACTTGCTTTCGGAGTTTTACAATCAACTATGTGGAACAACAAGCTATCTGACACATGCAAACCAAAGAATCCCATTGCCTCCCTCCAAGAGGGAGGCAATGGGCTTCGTACTACCTCCCTGCAACACATTGCTAACCTTCCCTGATTAGGTTACATGCAGTTAACTCTGTCTACGTCTTAGACGACTCTCCTGCTAGTTTAAAATATTATTCAATGCCACATGCTTTCATGATTCAGTCACAATTTTACGAATATTAAATTGGAACTAAATCTTTTAGGAAGATTTCCCTGCTCCAAATAATTATTATACATGACAAAAGAAGCAATGGGGATCTGTATAGTCATATACATGGTGTCAATGGATTTTATCAATTGTTTTTTTCCGAAATAGGTTGAACTTAGGTTGGGGCCAGCTTCATTGTTGGATGGAAGAAAGATTTGCCCATGAGTGGAATGTTTTCATCAGATTGTGCCCACCCTCAACCCCTCTCCATGAGATTTGAACCAGTGACTTGTTAAGCTTAGCTTTTCCACATTGTCCAAAATGACAATCCTTATCTCTATTGCATATTTCGTCCATAGAACTGATATGGAGCAAATTCAATGATAGTGAAGTCAATCGTTCAGTTTGTTCATCTGCAATTGAAAATTTTGGTAGGTTTTCTACATAGTCCAAAACAAAGGCAGGCCACGACCCACGAGGTTGGAGTATATTGGTATTTAGGTTAAATAAATATGTGATACATTGGACATTGAGGTTAAGATTAGTGACTAACTATTACAGTTGATATAATTATTAGGTCGGGTTAAAGTATGTTAGGGTAGGGAGTATATTTTTTTATTTTTGAAGTAAAGTTTTTCAACTTTATATTCATTTAGTTTATGTTAGAAATTATTTTTATAAAGTTTTTTAAATATTTAATAAATTGAAGTTTTTAAAAATTATAAATAAATTTTTAAATTTTATTTATTCTATTTTTTATTTTAAAAAATGTTTCTTTTTTTTACAAGAAAGTGGAATATATATTAAGAAAGCAGTAGTGTGACCACTGTGAGTAAAACTGCAAAATTCAGCCATGCGTCTTGTGCATAAGTTTCAAGATTACAAATATTAATGCCCTGATATAAAGCCCAGTATTTCCCATGCCATCCTAGAATAAAAAAATTGGCTACTAATAGGCTGAGAGTCTGCTTACAGTGTGTCTTCCTGAAGAACAGAGAGAGGATAAGATCCTTCTTGCAATGAGTTTTCCAGAGAACCAAAAATAGGTTGGTTTCAAAAATAAAGAGTAGCATGATTAAACCTTCTGGTCCAGATTGGAGGAACCTGCGCTCGGAGAAGCCTTCTTCCCTACGTCAGTCTAGCGTGTCGACCTGGTGGATTCAAGCTCCATCTTTTCAAGTCTTGCCTCCAATTCAGAAATTTTACCATTGGTCTGCTGCGTCGTATACATGAGGGCTTCGACCACTTCCTCTGTGAGTTGGATTAAGTCTTCCTCAAGCATCTTGAAACTCTGACCACCTTCCTCATCCAGCCGAAGTAGAAAGCCTCTATGTGCACTGGGAGTGTGCTTCATCTTGCAAATTTCAAGTTCCAAGGAAGGAGGAGGGTTAGGGGGAGAGGCAGAGTTGGAACTGGAAGCCATTGAGCGGACTGGGGGATGAACTGGAAGAAAATATAGGGTGAGGGAACAGGGAGCACCAAATGAGAAAAAATCACCTCAAGGAATACAAGCATCCGCTTCCCTTGTTTTATCTTCACCTCGAGCATGCATCACCATGGAGCGTCTGGGCCTCGCTCGAGAACCATGCGGGAGAGGGATGGGCTCAGGACAAAGCTGCATGAAGGACGTGAGGGCAGGATCATGCGAGGAGGAGAAAGGAGACGCAAGTTGAAGGGTGAAGTACCATTGCACAGGGGAGGGGATGGGCCGGTGTGACGTGGAGGAGCTGCCATGAGTCGGGGCATGAGGAGGCATGTGCCATTTGCCTTGAGCATTTCATCTCACCCTTCACGAGCCACTATGAAAGGGGGGAGAATGACATGGTCCCATTGAGGGATAGTTGACCGTTGCTTAAGGGGGTGGCTGCTTTTGCAGCCTAGCCTGCTTCACCATTTAGTTTCGAGAGCACATGAAGAAATTTGATGTTTCGAAAAGAGTTTGAGAGCCACAGGATTTTCTTAACGATTTGACAAAGTTTCATTTGATTTGGCAGTGAGTTGGTGACCATAGATTGGATTATAATCCGAGAGTCACCTATTACCATAATTTCATTGATAGCTAGCTTCTGGGCTTGGAAAAGACCTTGCCATAGACTCAGAGCTTCTGCAATGTTGTTGGTTTCTTCTCGTAACCCCCAGGAGTAGACTAGTTCTTGAAATTCATTGGGGTTATAGATAACCCCTCCCCCTCTTGTCGCCCCTGGATTTCCTTTCGAAGCTTCATCAAAGAAAAGGATGTGCTTGTGTTGAATGTGTCTCCAGTCTTCAAAATCTGCTTGCTTCTTGTGTAGTTCTCTAGGTTCGTAGAGCATGGGAGAAATTAGGGGAGGCTTTAGGTCTGGAGCAAGACTATGAATCCAGGTTTCCTCAAAGGAGGAGAGGGTTTGAGGAATGGTGTTTGACCAAAGAAAGGAGAGGTAGTCACCCATTAAGGCCTTGGATTTGATAGAGACATGAATAGGGATGGAGGATTAGCTTCTGAAGATTCAGGCGTTTCTTTCGAGCCAAATTTTCCAGAGGATAAATTTAGGGAGGGTCATCCAAAAACATTTAAGTTGAGCCTTGGACTTGAGAGGGAAGGGGAAAAAGGAGGTATAGTTTTTTAGCAGAGTGGGAATATCTGGGGGGAAGTGGCCGGTTGGGGCCCACTCTGGTAGGGCAGACTCCCAGACTTCTTTTCCAAAGGGACAATTAAGTAGTAGGTGGTCGGCTGATTCTTTGTGGGAGCGACAGAGTGGGCATCTCGAGGGACCTTCCCAGTCTTTCCTCTGTAGATTGTCACTTGTCGGGATACTATTATGAGCTAGGGTCCAAATGAAGAAATCCACTTTGGCTAGACTTTTGATTCACGAGATTTATTTCCATAATACCGAGTCTCCTGGGGTTGGGGGCACAACTGTGAGGATTTTGTAGCCAGTTGTTGTTGTGTAGTTCCCTGACTGCGTACCCCAGCCTCGCTGGTCCCTCAGTATTTTGTAGATTGGGGATTTTGCTCGGTGTAAAGTGATTAACGACTCTTTTTCCCCATGGAGTTGAATAGGACAATTAGGGAAGTTCTAGCTTTCCTAATCTTTGGATCTGTCGCTTAGCCAGTGGGAGATATCCCAGAGGGTGTTGATATTTTGAGCTTTTAGAAAGGCTTTTAGAAGAGTCATGCCTGGAATTGTATCGATCGGGGGGTCCCCCATTATGGAGTCTTCCCAGATTCAAGTTTGCTTCCCATTACCTGGGATCTAAGTTAGAGCAGGAGTGAAGAAGGAATGTTCTTTTGAGAAGAAAGAAAAGATTAGGGAGCCATGAGTAGTTTTAGGAAGTGAGTCAAGACAACGAAGCCTCGAGCTAGTGAAATATTTCTTCCAGATAGTTGTTTTTCACCAAGTTCTCCTCCCTAACACTATGTTCCATAGCATTTTTGCTCCTATGACCAAATTTTGGGTGTGCAGATCACGAAGTTGAAGACCACCTTCATGGATGGGGTGAGCGATTTTCCCCCAACTGACCAGTGGGAGATTATTGTTATTGTTTTTCCCTCCTTTCCAAAGGAACCGATGCAACAAGGCTTCGGTTTTGGAGATAATGCCTTTTGGTGCCAGTAGGATTGAGCATTGATATATTAGTATGCTTGAGAGGAAGAATTTTATGAGGACAAGCTTGCCTACTGGGTTTAACCTACTTGAGCCCCAGGCACTTATTCTAGATTTAAATTTATCGACTAGGGGTGCCCAGCAGGAGGATTTGGCAAAGGCTTTAAAAATGGGAGCTCCTAAGTACTTGAAGGAGTCCCATTGAGGTTTTCCCGCTATTCCCAGGATTCGAGTGATGTCAGTCATTTCACTCAGAGTGCAATTCTAGCCATAAATTTGACTCTTCCTGTAGTTGATTTTGCTACTTGAAATGGATTGGTACTTGTCAAGCTCGACTTTGAATTTGTTGGCCGAACGGGTTCTTGCACTTCCAAAAAGGATTGTGTCATCAACGAACTGGGCATGATTGATGTCTCTAACCCCTATGGATATGCACAGACCCATTATCTCATGAAGAAGTTGATTGTGGTCCAGTTGGAAACTCAACATCGATGCCTGAATGGCATAGAGGAGTGAGGAAAGAGGGAAGCCTTGTCGTAGGCCTCGAGTGGCTTGAAAGAATCCAGCTACTCGACCATTGACAAGAGGTGCTATCCAAGGTCTTACAATGCACGCTTGTGCCCATTTGACAAAGGATTGATCAAACCCAAGCCAGTGCATTACCTGATAAAGAAAGTTGTGCCTTACCCTGTCAAAGGCACTTGCAAGATTCAGTTTGAATATCATACCTTTTTCTTTCTGGGATTGGATAGAATGGATGGCCTCCTGGACAAGGATGATATTGTTGCTAATGTTTCTGCCTTTGATAAAGCCTCCTTGATTTTCTGGTATAATTGTAGGAAGGATATTTTTGAGCCTATTGGCCATGATTTTAGTGATGATTTTATAGCCAATGTTGTTGAGGGATATTGGTGTGAATCTATCGAAGGAGGTGACTCCCTTTTCCTTTGGAATGAGGGATAGAAAGGCAGAGTTGGTACTTCCTCCGATTTTGCTGTAGGTTTGTGAATTTTGAATCATTCTATGAAAATCATTCTTGATAATTTTCCAACAAACTTTGATGAACCGAGCAGTGAAGCCATCTGGGCTTGGGGCTTTGTCAGGCTCCATATTTGCTATGGMTTTTTTGATTTCYTTTTTAGAGATCGACGCTGTGAGGGATAGATTGTCTTCCATGGAGACCCTTTTAGGAATCAGGTTTAGGACATCACAGATGGTAGCTTCCARGGGAGGGGGGTCTTATGAGTAAATATTTCTGAAKTGGATATGGGCATCATGTTTAATGTCTTCAAAATTGGAGAGGGTTTGCTCTTGGGAACGGATTTCTTTGATAGAGTTAATCTGCTTTTGGCCTTYCGCCTGCTTGTGGAAGAAGTTTGTGTTTTTATCCCCCRATTGAAGCCACAGACTTCTTGATTTCTATCGCCAATACTCCTCCTCCTGGTAGCAGGCCCGATGAATATTTTTGTGTAACTGATGTTCTTTTTCCAAAGAGTTGGGGTCTACTRAGAGAAGCTMTGATTGGATTTGGTGTTGTTCCAGGGCTTGTTGTGCCTCCATCCTCTGAAATAGAAGAGTTTTGAGATATTTGGCCCAGGCTTTAAGAGTTGCTTTAGGTTTCCTTAATTTCTCTTCCCAGACGAAGAAGGGAGAGCCCATTATTGCTTCCTTCCAGACTGAGGAGACAATGTCTAGAAACCCTTCATGTTGAATCCAGTAGGGACTAAAGAGGAAGGGGATGAGACCTAGATTGTGATCTTGGGAGATTGTTAATAGGATAGGCTTGTGGTCTGAGGCATTAAAGGGTAGAATAGAGGAGTCCAAAGTGAGGTCAAGGAGAATGAGAGAATCTTGGACTAGGAATCTATCGAGATGAGATGCGATATGTCCTAGACCTATTCTTTTATTGGACCAAGTGAACAGTCCTTTGGGGGGCTTTATGTCTTCCAGATCCCAATCCAAGATTAGGTCATCAACGAATTCTGTGAGCGTTTAGGGTAAGATTCAGGTCCCCCGCTAGGATTATACTCTCTAGGCGATGTGACTGCAAGTGATCTTGGATAGAGTTCCAACAGTCTCTTTTTTCTGCATGAAGGGCTAGGACATAAATGTTGAAGAGGCTTACCTGAAGGCCCGTATCTTTGTGGCAAAGGATTGTGAGAATCCAATGTAAGATGGCATAGGAGTGAATCAACTCAAGTTTTTTGGGGTTCCAGAAGGTTCCTAGTCTGCCTGAGGCACCTCGGGAACTTATGGCTTTTCCTTCGCTTGAATTCCAAAAAGTCTTTCTAATCTGGAAGAAGTGCTTCTCTTCCATCTTGTTCTGCTAGATTAACAGAACATTTGGGTTGGCTATGCGTATTAAGTCTTTCATTGCTTCAGCTTTATGTTTTCTCCCAAGACCTCTACAATTCCAGGAGACGAATTACATTACTTACCTTTGCTGGCAGTGGTTGTTCCTTTATGGAACTTCCCTTGTTGCCTAATTGTTCTTGGATTAATCAACTCGTCCAAAATTGATTGACCACCCTACAACTTGTATTTGTATGTTTCTGCTTCTCTGCATTCCTTTGTTGATTTCCTTCCCCTTTTTGAAGTTTTCTTAGTGCTTTGTTTTGGATCTAATTCCCCTTCCTCTTCTTTCAACATATCTTCCTCTGATCCCTGGTCTAGATGAACTATTTCCTGGGGAACGATTCTATTGGACGGGGGAGTAGGATCGATTCCTTATTTTTCTGTCTAGGGAAGGGTGATAAGAGGAGCAGTTTCAGGGAGGTTCCCTTCATTTTTTGTCTCTTCCAAGGAGAAGAAATTGTTACCGGATTCAGTCTGGTTTTTTTTTTAGGGAGCTTCCTTTCTAGGTGAAGGGTGGTTTGGGGCTTTTCCTTCTCACCGCGGACCAGTTTTGTTTTCCTTATGTCTTTTGGGTTGCTTCCATCCTTTGTCCAGGTCTTTTTCTTGTTGGGATTGGGGAAGTTTTGGGCAGTTTTTCTGGAAATGTCCATACTTGTGGCAGTGTCTTCATTTAAATAGAAACTGTTCAGAGTCTAGCTTCTGGAAATGTTGCCAGTCACCTACAGTCAATTTTATTTCTTTCGGTAGGCAAGCTTCTAAGTCAACTTCAACACAAATACATGCACATGAGTATTGATCCTTGGGATTGGCTTTGTCGATGTACTTAGCGAGCCCATTGCCAATGGCCTGCATCAAGGAGGGAGACCAATAGTGGATTGATAGGTTAGGAAGCCTGACCCACACCAGGATCACCTTGGGCACGTCCAGTGCCGGATCAAAGTTGGGAGTCCAGTGATTGAGGTACAGTCCTTGGGGCCCCATGAAGTACGACCCATTTCTAAATATAAAATCACGATCATCTCTGGAAATGAGTTCAAAAAGGAAGAACCCCCATCTAAACGCATAGCAGGTGACACTGTTGTTGATCAGGGACCGCCAATTCTTCTGGATCCAGTTTTCAGTGGTGCGAGGTGAGGGCCAGAGCCCAGCGAACTGACCCACCAGGTCTTGATCTGCCAGCGACACTGCTATCTACATAGGTTGATCCGGTGGGAGGGAGATTGACAGAATTTCATCCATCTTTTTGACGAACTTGGAGGGTGGAGTAGTGGCCGACAGTTTTCCTTCTGCAATGAGTAGTCATTTGAAGGCATACAAGTTTAATAGTGTAATTTTACTTTTAAAATACAAAAAGAAAATTAGAATTATTTAATATGATTTTTTTTAAAAGTGTTATGTGACAACTTTTATATGTTACTGACAACTTATATATATATATATATATATATATATATATATATATATATATATGAAATAAAAGTTAAAAAATTTATTATCACTTTTCAAATGGTGTCTTGAATTTGATGTGACAAATTTGACATATTTTTACTTTCATATTTTAAAATACTTATTAATGTGACCAATATTATAAATTATTTATGATTTTATAATTTCTCATCTACTTTCTCCATTTATATATTCAACCTAGTGCTTATTTACTTTTTGAGGGACTAGCCACTTCGTGGCATATTCACTTGTTTATATGTAGTAGTGGACTTTCACAATTACTTGCTCAAGATGGATATGTAATGGACATGCACAATGAATGAAGGAATACTTTAGTGTATTTTTGATGTATTTGAAGCAAGTGTTTATAACAAAATCGTTGATATCATACTCAAGAACATATTGCAACCTAGGACTCAATTATGTAAATGTCTCAACTTCACTACAACATTGCAGGAAAAAGGTGAGTCTTGCTCTATTTGTAAATAAGTGGCAAGGACATTCAAAGTCAAGAGGAAATGACATACTTTCTATAACATGCCCACTATAATCCCTAGTTTAATTAATGCTTAATGTAGATATAATATGTGGCTACGACCAAGCGATGTAATATGGGAATTGTGTTCTTATGTTTTAATAATAAAAATGTGATTCTAGATGCTAAGGGGACATGGACAAAGATTATGCATGAATTAATCAACAAGAGAGGGTTGTGTGTAAGAGAATGATTAAGAGGGGTCCAAGGGAAAATTACCCATGAATATTAATCCAACCCATTTTCCTAAAATTGTTATTTGATATATGAACCTTTTAATTTATGATTGGGTGTTTCCAAAGCCAATCATTGAATACATATAAGAGAGTGGGTGTGAGTGGTCACATCCCATAGTTACTGGGCACATGGGGGATGAGTAAAATTAGCTTGGGGAAGTGTGTGAGTCAAGCAAGTAATCCAAAGAGAGGAAATTTGTATGGGTATCAACAATAGTTTTTACAGAATCAATGTTTGTGCATAAATAGAAAGGAGAGAGAAAGAAAGAGAGTTGGGAGTTGGTGCATCCATGGAGGGCGAATTCTAGAGCATGTTGGAGCGAATTGGAGCTAAATACTGAAGAGCCAGGTTGTCATGCCTGGAAAGTGAACTATTGAGTGAGTTGCACTACTCATGCTATAATGTTTCACTAGTTGTTACACAATATTTCTGGTACACAATCTTGATCTGGTGGGAAACTGAGGATTATGCACTGATAATAAATTTAAACATCAGAGACAAATCTGCAAGGTGAAAATTGATTGACTGGAGGGCAAATATGGGGTGTTGCTTAAAAAAATATTCTCCTCATTTGCAATCGATTCATCTTATTTTCAATAAGATGAAATATTATGCAATTACTTAAATTTAAAATGTGTTTATCCTTTAGATGGATTTCAATTCTTAAAAGTGAAAATGCCTTTAAATTCGTATTTCAATTCTTAAAAGTGAAAATGCCTTTAAATTCTTATTGTTGTTTGTTCTTCATCATGATTTTTTCATTAAGTATGATTGTCAGGCAAAGCTATTTCATAAGGAGAATCTTTGGCCATTACAGGCGACTGAAATATGGCCACTGGATACCTATTCATTTTGTTCTCTTTTTTGTAATCATGGTCATCTGAGAATCTCCCTCACTCCATAATCTGATTACAGGATATTCAGTTTAGTTCGCTATTATAGTGACTGCTTCCCTTGTCGTGCCTTATTCAAATGAGGGAATGAATACTACCTCCCTGCAGCACATTGCCAGCCTTCCCCATTTAGGTTACATGCAATTAAATCTGTCTATGTCTCAGACAACTCTCCTGCTGGTTTAAAATATTATTCAATGCCACATGCCTTCAAATATTATTCAATGCCACATGCTTTCATGATTTGGTCAGAGTTTTACAAATATTAAATTGGAACTAAATCTTTTAATAATATTTTCCTGCTCAAAAATATTATTATATAGGACAAAAGAAGCAATGTGTATCTGTATAGTCATATACATGGTGCCGATGGATTTTATCAATTGTTTTTTTTTCGAACTAGGTTGAACTTAGGTTGGGGCCAGCCTCAATGTTGGATGGAAGAACGATTGGAATGATGTCATCGGGATTGTGCCTATAGATATTGAGAAAAGAAAATATCACAGGCTCAAGGAAACAACTGCAAGGACCAACAACTTTCTACAAAAAATGAGACTGGTCTAATTGATATGCTTTCTTGATTAAATTAAAGAGCTCCTCTATTTATAATAGGCTGAGAGGAGACAACATTGATGAAGGTAGATGGATAACTCACTCATTGAAGTAATAAGACAAGGAGATGGTTGGGAAATTTACCCACTCGGTGATAAGTCAAAGCAACACATGATGGTTGTCCTAAGTAAACATATACATCAACACCCCCCATAAGTTCAACTTAGGGAAGTACAAAAAAAAAAAAAAAC
>JASDQU011402023.1:3218-17595 GCA_032191745.1 Picea mariana
TATGAATTTGTAGTCATACCTTTTGGACTCACTAACGCCCCAGCCACGTTTATGTGCCTAATGAACAATATTTTCAATGAGTACTTGGACACGTTCGTGGTAGTATTCATCGATGATATCCTAGTCTATTCAAAGATGAAGGAAGAACATGAGGAACAGTTAAGAACCGTGCTGCAAACGTTAAAGGGGCACAAACTGTATGCCAATTTTGACAAGTGTGACTTCTATCAAGAAAAAATACAATATCTGGGACATGTAATTTCAGCAGAGGGCATTGTCGTAGACCCCGAAAAGACGAAAGCCATTATGGAATGGCCGGTACCTAAAGATGTAGTGTATATATGGTCGTTCATGGGAATCACCAAATATTATCCCCGGTTTATAGAAGGGTTTTCCAAAATAGCCTACCCTATCACATCGTTACAAAAGAAAGAAACCAAGTTTAACTGGTCAGAGAAGTGTCAAGACAGCTTCAACAAACTCAAGGAATTATTGACAATGAGACCCATATTGAAAGTAGAAAACCCAAATAAAGACTTCACCGTATGTGTTGATGCAAGTAAAGAAGGACTAGGTGGTGTCCTAATGCAGGAAGGACACGTTATCTCTTATGAGTCTTGTAAATTAAAAGAACATGAGCGTAATTACGTCACTCATGACTTAGAGTTGGCAGAACTAATACACGCTCTAAATATGTGGCGACACTACATAATGGGCAGAAGATTCCTATTGTTAACGGACAATAGCGGGGTGAAATATTTGTTTAACCAGCCAGATCTTAACGCAAGGCAGGCAAGCTGGTTAGCTTTCTTGAGCGAATTTGACTTCGAGGTCAGACATATCAAGGGAAAGGAAAATAAGGTAGCAGATGCTTTAAGTAGAAGAATCCATGGGTTATTTGAGATGAATATTAGCAGGGCAGAAAGTGATCTAGAAGAAAGAATAAAGGCAGCAGGTATTGATGACAAAAACTGTACTAAAATAATGGTATAATTACCGAACTACACCGCGAACTCAGATAAACTAGATCTAAGTATTGACGAGAAGGGACTACTACGATTTAAAAATAGACTTTACATACCAGATTCAGTAGGGTTAAAATTAACAATATTGGACGAAGGGAATAAGAAACCATATTCTGGCCACCCAGGTTACCAGAAAGTGATAACAGCACTTAGAAAATTATTTTATTGGCCTAGTATGAAGGGTGAAATAGCAGAATATTTGGCAAGGTACCAATATTGTCAGTAGGTTAAGGCTAAACAACAGCATCCAGTCAGCCTATTACATCCATTGTCAGTACCAAAATGGAAATGGTAGACTATATCACTCGACTTTATAACAGGTTTGCCTAAAACTCAGAAACAAAATGACTCTATAATGGTTATAATCGATAAACTCAGTAAGTTTTCACACTTTGTTCCTGTAAAGTCTACTTTTAAAGCTATAAACATTGCTGAAATATTCATGAAATAAATCTTTAGACTGCATGGTATTCCTAAAATGGTGATTTCAGATAGAGACATAAAATTCACATCCGCCTTTTGGAAGGAATTGTTTGCAGGGCTCAATACCAACTTGAATTTGAGTACAAGTTATCATCCACAAACGGATGGATAGACCAAAAGGACAAAGCAAATCATGGAGGATATTCTCCACATGTATGTGAGAACAAAACTGAACAAGTGGGAAGACTATCTACGCTTGGTAGAATTTGCATATAACAATGGGTACCAAACTTTGGCTAAGTTAAGCCCTTTCAGAATACTGTACGACAGAAAATGTACGACGCCAATTAGTTGGGATAACCCGGCTAACAGAATCATGGTCGGACCCGAAATTCTCCAAGAAATGGAGAACATGGTTAGAAAGGTACAACAGAACTTGAATGAAGCATAGGACATACAGAAGAGTTACGCAGACCAGATAAGACGACACTTGGAATTTCAAGCAGGAGACCATGTTTATTTGAAGGTCAAAGCCTGAAAAATCTCATTGAAATTAGGGAATTGTGCCAAATTGGCACCCAGGTTTTTTGGGCCCTTCGAGATACTAGCTCGAATTGGACCCGTAGCATACCAACTTGTACTTTTAGCTAATCTAAGAATTCATAATGTATTTCATGTTTCATTGCTGAAAAAGTGGAACCCCTGCACATTCTGTACCAGAGAGAAATAACACTTCGGAATAGAGTTGTCACTCAGGTAAAGGTGCAATGGAAGCACTTTATCCCCGAGGAGGCCATTTGGGAGTTGGAAGGATATTTGTGGAAATATCATCCAATATTGTTCCAGGAAAGTAATGAATACTGAGTACAGTGTTTTATTTCAGGGTGAAATGATGTGACATCCCCCCCAAAAATAAAGAAAATAAGAATATTTTTAGAATTTAAATTGCTGGAAATTTATTTCCGTTTTTAGTAAATTTGAAATTGGAAATTTTTTTCCATTTATGCCAATTCTGAATTTCATATTTTATAATTGTAATAAATGATTTTGACTGTTGGGCAGAGATCTAATTTGTCCCAACTAGATATTGGACTATGACACTTGTATGAAAAACAAAATATTTTTATATTGATTGCAGGAGACAAAGGGGGCATCCATGTTAAATTTTAGTTGACCGTAACTCCATGAGATGGGAACATGTTGGAACTACCTCTAGGTTGTTTTTTACAAGTGGAAAATCAAGTAATTTGCCACTGGCAACCCCTGAAAATCAGGGATTTAGAAAGCTGCGAAAATTCCCAAAGGAGGGAAAAGACCTAGGCAAATGGATAAATAAGCATATGTGAGGAGGCAGGACGCTGCCAAGTATGTTGGAGAGGAAAACTAACTGATTTTTTCTTTCTATTATGAACATCAAATGAGTATAAGGCAAGGGAAAAACTATTGGTTAAAAGTATATTGTGGAAGAGGGGTTTCCAAGTTTGCCCTCATGGACTTATGGTCAGGCTAGGGGGTGAACCATGCAAGTGATCTTGGCTGCTTGGTTCTATGGTTGTGAGGAACATGGTTTTTCCCTTTGTTTTTCCACGAGTTTAGTTAATATATGCTACTCTAACCCGTACTTGTATGAATTCTTTTATATCTATGGTACTGAACATGTTAAATCTGTAGTGAAGTGGTTCTTAGTTGTCTGTTTTAGATAATCATATAATTGTTGTGTGTTATTTCTTGTATCGATTTTTTCTATATCTCTGTCTCTATGGAGTGAATTGGTGATGGATATAGTGAAATCCTCCAAGTTATCATGCATCCAAATCATAGACAAAGGTTGTATGATAACTACAGTCTACAACTACCTTCCTAATTTTTCTAAATCTGTTGAACGAAAAGAAAATTGATTTCCTGTTTGGTGTAATTTGTAGCCAAGCGTACCTTTCCCTATGGTGAAATTATATTTTTGTAAATAAATAGTAAACAATGATTCTTCACTAATAAGCATACAAGTTCAAACTTTAGGAAACAATATCATGCAATACTAAGATTATATTCGACATACAGGTAGACCTGTATAGGTATAATATGAATAAAGACATATTGTATGGTGGATAATCCATATAAACGATACATTAACGCTGAGGAAAAACCAACTATGAAAAGAGTTGGGTAATAAACATATATGTGTGTATAAACATTCTCCTAGGAAATAATCCAACAAAATCCATAGACCCCAATACAAAAACATTGGAGCGTAGATACTATGGTTTGGTTTAGTATTATCGGCACTGGAATAAACCAACTTAATTCTAGTGTGAGTTTGACCAAATGCGAGATTAATGGCTGGAAATAGGAATAGGAGTCAAGATATAAATTACATAACGTATCTATGGTACAGTGTAAGCGAAGGTATATGATATGAACGAGTAAAGTAAAATACATGAAGGAAGATAGTCACGAGTGGGGAAGCGAGGCACAAGCTAAACTCCCACCATTGCCTTTTGTTTGTATAACAGAAATAAGTGCCCAAACCTCAACAAAACTTGGAGGGCTTTGAATACAAGTGCACAATACCAGCGGGTATGAACCCCAAAGCCTTGGTTAAATCATTTTGATACGACTGTGTAATTAATTCTGGTATATTAACTAGAAAAAATCAAGAAACAAAATTCAACAATTAATTTTCGGCAATTAACTAGAACAAATCAAGAAAACGAGATTCCACATTAATTCTGAGAAATCGACTAGAACAAATCAAGAAATGAAATTCAACTCTGTTTGACAAACCAAAATTTCGGAAAAAGTTTAGAAGAGAATGTTAAACCCAGAAACATCAGTTCTGAATCCTATTACTTCCATAATATCCACAGCAAGTGAAAACCCAGTACATTTATTTTAATCATTTAAAGGAATGGCGGTATGGATATCACGAATCCAATCAAGCGCAAGCTTGGCGCACTATCAATGTACCAGTCTCTAATACAAAATTAGGGTGTACCCTTAAAACAACTAACATAGAACTGAAAAAATGAAAGATCTTCACAATATTAGGAACGAGTCGTATCCTCGATCATCGGTGCCAATAATAACTTAGACAGAGTGTTATTCGTAGTTGGAACCCGAGTACCTCTTGGAAGAGTAAAGGGGTTGTTCCCCTTCCATGGTGTGAGTACACTCTACATGAAACAAGGAAAAACAATAAGAAATGTATCCGACAAACAATAACACAACCATTAAAAGAATAGAATGAAATAAGAAAAACTTAACTGTGATGGTGGATTTTATATCCTTCTTCATTTGCACTAAAACCCATGTACTCCCAGACCGAGGAGGGAGGAGGAGATTGTTCCTCCCTGATGGGTACCCTCACATAACAAAAGGGGCCCATCATTAGTGACAAATGCCAGATTTAATAGTAAGTAATTCATAAACAGGGATAGCATGTGTATAATGAGCGTAAAGAAATAGTAACATAAATCCATTTTATCAGTTTAATTATAAACAGAAAGGGTTTAACACGGGGCCTTTTGTTTAAGTTACACACTGTACTGGGAGGTCTATTACACATAGAAAAGTTGATTACACATGCTGTCAACAGGGTAATAACTGACGAAGGAAACCACAACCAATATGAAATTTTTCATTTAAGAAACTAAATAAATAGAATATCTCGGATGCACATATCAACAGACATCGGGATGAGACCTTCCACGAGAGAAAGAAGGCTCATCTTGACAGGAAATCTAGTACAGAGAGAGTATAAACTACGAGAACCCTAAACCCTACTAGAGCACCCCATTTTCCTTTTTTCCTTTTTCTAAAACACCGATATAAAATAAGAATTCTACCAAGGATCTGTTTGTGTACTGGAGTTCCAAAAACTACTCGGTGAGACAGAAACAAACCCAAATTCAAAAGACATCCAAGTCGACTTGCCGCTTATAGGATGGTCTGTCAAGGAGTCTGCTGCCAAGAGCTCTCCCACTTGGAGCAACGATCTAATTTCATAGAATAATGACCACGTTGCAAAGACAGAAAATGAAAAAACAGAGTTTAGTTAGGAGCAATCCTTTCTCCTTCACCGGGCCAAGACTAGAATGAATGAAAACTATGCGATAACCTTCATATGGAGTAATGGAGGATGAGTGGGATCGTACATGCATTTCAAATTGTGGTTTTGTTCCCTCTCCTTGAATAAACATATTTTTTCTCATCTTATCCTCTTTTAAAGAACATGAGATATTTAACAAGACCAAATCATTTTCATCATAAAAGGGTGAATGTGAGAGAGAATTACCAAAATTGGATGATTCATTACTAGTTTGACCAATGCTATCATCTTCCACTAATTTATATTGAACCTGTTCACATGAGTGAGAGGAAGTTTTACTGACAACAAGATTACCAAATTCACATTCCATCTCTTTTACTTCAGAAACAATTGTAATATCTTGGAGAGTTTGACCACGGTCTCCTTTTGACTTCAATGTTCCTTCCTCAATATAGAAAGATATTGCTGGAAAATAAATATCATAAGCAACAATTATATCTTGTAAAATGTCATGCTTCTCCTGATCTTCCAAAATGACGGAAGTTGACAAAACATGTGGTGTTTTAATGACTTCAAGTTCATCACGAACTTTTAAACCATCTTGAGATTGAGTATTAGTGCTCAATTCAGATTGGTTAACAATTAATTGGCCTTGCTTGTATCAGAGAGAAACGAGATCTTAAAACCATTCATCAATAAGAGACATTTCTTTCAAAGGGAAACTAGTACAAACATGTATGAACCTAATTGCAAAATCGTTGAATGATTCATCATTTTATTGTCTTAAGCAACTTAATTCTTCACTTAATTCATCACAATCATAATTGTTAAAATCTGATAAAAACTTAATTACAAACTTAGACAAAGAATGCATTGAATTAGCCAGAAAATATTCGAGCCAATATTTAACCCGACGTCAGAAGGTTAGAGTGAACAATCTGCATATAAGATTAGGATCAATGATATTATTTTTTAAACATTTATAAAAAATATAAAAAGATGATCTTCTGCAGATGTACTCCCTTCTCCATCAAATGTAACTTCTGACAAGAGATAAAGTGTCTTACTGGGAATATTAACAGATGGGATATTAAAAACACGTTCCCATACAAACATTTGGGCAGAAGCCATTATTGTAATGTGATAATAAAGAATTTGGCTCTGAGATAGCTTGTCATCTAACTATCCCTTAAGCATGTGGATGCCATTACCAAAGGATAGATAATGAATCAAAAATAACTATGGGAAAAGAAATTAAATGATTAAAAAAATAATTTGAAACTAAAACATTCAATCATTTAATTGTATTGGCCCTCCTTCTAGTGCCATTTGTTGACGAGCGTTTATGACACACCCTCAAATGGAAGGGAATAGTCTGGTTTGAGGTTCTCTAAATAACCTAAGTCATTTTGAATAACTACCCCTGACGGGTTGAACGGCTCTGTTAGCCGATAAATGGATCTAATAAAAACTATGGAAATAAAATAACTAACTATGCATTAATGAAGATCCACAATACACATTCACTATTCTCAGTTTTATATACAACATATACAAATAAACAGGTACAAGATTTACGAGAAACCTTGTAAACTAAGGTTGTACAAGAGAACCGAATCTTAGGAAAAAATAAATAGATCTAGAACATACTATGGATCTAATTTTAGCCTTGAAACTAAAAAAAAAGGAAAATACATGAATGTAAATAATAATGTTTGAACTTAAATAAACAAAGTATTTAAGCTTAAATGTTAATTTACATTCACAAAATATAAATCAAAACAAAAAGAAAATCATGAACCTATAACTGACCAGTATTTAAATAGAAATTTTGGTTGTGCCTTGATGTATAATGCTACTCCAACAACTTGTCTTTTAAGACAAATCTATAGGAGAATGTTGTATAATTCTAAGATTGTGACAGTCTTAGGATAAAAATCACTTTGACTCACAATTTAAATCTTATTTAAAATGCAAAAATAACAAATTTAAAATCATGTTCTTTAGCAAAGATATAATAGATTAATCGACAATAAGAAAAATCTCATATGAACAATTATGTCTTTACAAATCTGAATTACATGAATACACTCAATATAATACAATATTTTTTTCAAAATAATAGAATCACCAAGGTCAAGATAATTGGGATAATAGAATCTTAAAGATTGAAAAAATTAATACATAAATGATAACAATTAACCATGTATTGATAAAAAAGACTAAAGCTAATTTAAATCAATGCATAATCAATTACTCAAAGAATATGAAGATATTATAATAAAAACAAAACCATTTTACTCACATGACAAAATCCATTAAGCAATATGGAATTTCATATTCTTCTTCAAAAATAATGGTCCATTCTCCCAAATTTGAACCATCTATTACTCCTTTTGAAAAGAAAACATTTACAAAATAAATAATATACAAAAAATAAAGGATAAAAATCCTCCTCTCAATTTCCTGGATCTCCTTTGGCTCTCAACTTTCTCATATACTTATGTAATGAATGAATAGTCTGAGTGTCACTAACAATTTCTGCCACCTGAATATTTCCTCTTAAAGAAACCAAAATATCTCTCAAATCACGCATTTGTGTGGGAAAAATCCCTCGATTAAGCTAAATGGATCCATTCTGCAGATGGTTTTCCAGCTGTTTCATGAGATTCCTCATGGTTTGGCCGCAATCTATTTCACAAAATCATCTTTCAGTTTTTGAATGCATTTCCAAATCTTATCTTTTCTTGCTCATAAATTATTTGCAGCAATCCAATGCTATTTTTGGATCAATTACCTTGAACGTATTTAGATAAAAAAATCAAGCCATGATCAGATCCGTACCAAATATATGATAATAGAAACCTGTGAAACAAAAATAAACGAATTTAATAACCTAAATATAAAAATTGTGAATAAAGCAAAATCTAGAACAATAAAATTAAAATGAATTTAAACTAAAAGGTAACTATAAGTTATAAACATATATTGGTTATATTTTCCTTTCAAATATGATCTTAAAATTATAGAGGCTTCAATTTGATGGAGAGGAGAAAAATATTAATTTTGGGTTTCCACAAAATCAAACAAATGATAGATAAAAAAAAAATTATATTATTTTATTTTGAAATGAGATGCAAAATGACAAAATAATTTAATTAATTAAACCTACCAAATGATTTTGCTAAAATGAGAAACCAAACAAGATATTATTTGATGAAGTATTGAAGGTCCATTATTCACAATAGTCAAGCTTTCTAATGAGCTAAAGACGAAAACATAATTATAATTTAAATGAAAGTAAACAATTGATAAAAATTAACGTTTTCGTTTAAATAATTAAGATTTCTATGTCTGTCTCTCCTTCATTCAAATTTGATCAAATGTGAACAAATGTCATAGAAAATATGTGTCGCAATAAACTTTCTTCATGTAAAATCATTGTTATTAATCCATGTCTTCAACCAAGCCATTCTCAAGGAAGATAAATTGAATAAGGAAGAGGTAATAACAAACTCCCAAATTATGAAGCTCATCCATCAACATCAAAACTCTGTAGAAATGAAATGGCATTTGAATTTCATGAAATTCAAACCAAACAAAAGAAAAGAATATAAAATAAAAATAAAAACCTCAAAAGAAAGAAAACAAATACCAATCCAATCAAGTCAAAGAGAAACAAAAGAAGAATCCAAGTAAAATTTAGAGGGACCCTAGATTTTGATTAAAGAAAACGAAAGGGATTGTTGTGGCCAACCAATAGGTACCTAGGATAGATGTTGGACCACGCTTCATAGAGTATACTGGGAGGGTGTTTCCGTGTTTGAGTTACACTTGCATTGGTAATTTTCTCTAGTGTTGGTTGGCGTAACTATTCTTCCTACCTTTTTCTTGATTTATCTTTAGGGAATTTTTAGGTGTGTGTTATGTGCTCCCTATTTTTCCATAGTGAGTTAGTCAATCATTTCTTTGGGTCTCTGACCTAAGGTGGTAGACCACCCACTCCACCAGTCCTGAGGAATTTTGGGTCTTCTACTTAGAAACATGGATCTGCCTTCTTATAGGTGTATGCTTTTATACCACCGATTTACCATAGTTAGTGTGTGATACTTTTTAAGACTTGAACGATCCTACAAGGGAAGAAACTATGCATAAGATATTCATGGCCAAATTTACTGAAGATACCAACCAAGAAAGGACTTCGCAAGGGGATTTGTGTGTTTTTCCTTTCTTCGGAAATGTTGGTGTCCCTTTGATGGCCATTTTGTACATTCCTAGGTTGAATGTGAGACTACCAGTTTGGGTGTCCCTTTGATGGCCACATTGTACGAAATAGAAAGAGGAATAATAGGAGGAAGAAATCACCAACCTTTGCGATTCATGTTGGAAATGGGTCGTCAACCTATGCAAGTCATGTTGAATACGAACATCCAACCTCTGCAATTCATGTTGGGGGAAAGCACCTATCCTCTGTAGGTCATGTTCGGGTTAAAAGTCTAGTGACTGTTAGTCATACTAGAGATAGGTCTGTAGCCTCCACGAGTCATGTTATCAACCAATCACCAATATCTACAAATCATGTTGGACATGTGAAACCAACCACTGAAATTCATGCTGGGGGCATGAACCCAGTCCATGTGATTCATACTGGAGTTCAACAACCAACCTCTACTAGTCATGTTGGATAGTTTTTAACAACCTCTACGAGTCATGTTGAAGACAAGAAACCAACCACTTCTAGTTATGCTAGGGGCATTGATTCTCTTGAGAACCCTAAAAGAATAAGACATAAACCTAAGTTCCCTTGTAAAATTTTCAAGGGATATCATCTTACTCATCTATTCCCTGACATTCCATAGGAATGAAGATTGTGGTCCATGTCTCCAAAATCTTCTGATTGTGAGTCTTCTTCCATTTCCCTGTAGTCTATTCATCTTTTGGTTGATGAAGTTGTCATGCCGATGCAATATTATGCCTATCTCAGTCCTCTTTTGGGGGGTGATGCACCTTTAGACCATGTTGTCTTGCAACCTACTCAACCAGTGGTTGATAAAGTGGTCATGCTGATACAATGTTCGAATGATCCCACTCTTCTCTTGGAGAGTGTCATGTCTACCAAAGTGGTCGCGTTGATGCAATCTTTTGTCGATCCCACTCTTCTCTTGGAGAGTGTCAAGTCTACTAGAGTGGTCACGTCGATGAAATATTAAACTGATCCCACTCTTCTAATGAGGAGTGATGTGTCTACCCACTATGTTTTTATCATTTCTAGTTCAGTAATTTCATAACAAGGGGGCATTCTTATCACTTCAAGAACACCCCCTCCAAGTCCTAGGATGGTTTCCTTCGATTGGGATGACCTTGTTGATCCTCACTTTCCTTCTTCTACACCTTTTCAAATAAGGGTTGAAGTTAATTCAAAAAACATTTACAAATGTATTATGGATGAAGGAGCCTCCACAAGTATTTTATCCTCCTCGGCTTGGAAAGATTTGGGCTCTCCCGAGCTTGTGTTTACTTGGCATGAGCTATTGGATTTTGACAGATGTCCTAGTGAATATTTTGGGATTCTTCTTCAGTTTCCTATCTCATTAAGTGGTAAGACTTTCCTTGTCTATGTTATAGTGGTGCAAGGCTCGTTAGATTTCAATATGCTTCTTGGGTGTGATTATGCATATGCTATGAACGTTGTGGGGTATATGTTCTTATAGGTTATGCATTTCCCTCAAAATGGAAGCATTGTAACTATATACTAGTTGGCATCCTGATAATCACCATCCTAATTAGGCCTTAGCTCAGGCTGCCCCTTTATATGTTCCTAGTATTCACATAGACTCTACCCTGCCACAAGTAAATTATGTGGCATCTGATCCTCATTGTTCAATTTCTCCTAAGAAGGAACTTGTTCACTCATGTTTTCCTTGTCAATACTTGGTCTCAACAATTGATCCATTGGTTTATCCAATGGGAGCATGGGAGCCCTTACTTCCCCCTCTTCATCCAAGTGATATTGAGTTTCCTTTTGAGTATGATTTTGTTGTTTATAGATCCTCAAGCCCTTGTGCCTGTGATTCTTCGTTGATAGACTCTTTTGTTCCTGGCCAAAACATCCATTGCTATATGGAATATGGTTAGTTTTCTTCTCCCTTAAAAACTATCTACCCTCTTCATTCATGTGATTTCTCGTATATTGAATTTTCTTTGGGTGAGGCTATCCTTGAAGCCATGACTACAGATTATATACCATGGGAATATTTACACCATGGTTTGTGTTTTCTTCCCTTTTGGGAGAATTTTTAGATTGACTATCGATGAGACTCTTGGTCGGAGCCTAGCAATGGGCTCTACCTGAACCAACACTATGCATGAGTCATAAAGATGTGCGGTTCCTTGTACCATATTGTACAGTTCATATTTGTTGTTTTCAAGTTTTGTATTCAATAGCACATGTTATTTTTCAAAGTTTCTATCTATGTTGGATTTATTAACTTCTAGATGAGTGTTATAGGCCTTATATGCAAAATCTTGGAGACATTTGTTCTTTGAAATTTGTTCATCGTATCGATCTGTTCTTATAGGTTTTGACCTCAAAACTGGCATATATGTTATATTTTTCCCTACTTTCACTTTTTGCAGTATATGTTTCCTAGTTGATTTGGCCTTAGGATCGACCCCACTGAATTGCGACACTAACTTTATTTGTTGATAAGTGTGTTGTACTTTATTTGGTAGATCCTTCCTTCCATGGGCATCCTAGTTAGAGCCTTGTTTTCCATTTGATTCCCATGCCAAAGTACTTCATAGGCACAGGAGTCTTGTTTAGTCCCTCCATGATTTTTTGTTGAAGCCTCATCCTTCTTCTTCATCGTTTTTCTATCCTTTACCCATGGGACTCCCCAAGAGCATGGATTTTCGTCTTTCTAGATCACTTAGACTATAAAAACGACATCTAACGAGAAATTATTTACCTTTTTCGGCCTTTTTTAGATTACATAAGAAAAGGAGCCTCTTGGAGTCTTCTTTAAGCTCTTTTCATACTCTATAAAATTGAAAAGATTGTCGAGCCATATTGTTTCCCTTCATGCTCGTCAAAGAGAAATTCGACGCCACATATATCCGACAATAGTTTACCCCTTTTTCAGTTTGGATTATTAATTTTATGAAAAAGGTATGCCCTAGGAGATACGGTTCGCTAGGATATTATTCGCGGGTGTAAGTTTAACCCTTTTTTGGGCCCGAGGGAATTTTTTTATGAAAAATGGTAATTTTTGCTAGTTTTGGTTTATCACTTTTTTGGGCCTTGGAGATTATTTACAAAAAATGAAAACCTTGGAGTCTTATTTAAGCCCTTTTCAAACTCCCTAAAAAATAAAATATCATCGAGTGAACTTGTTTCTTTCACACTCGTTAATCGGTCCAGAAAGAACATCTATTTGGCATAAGTTTAACAATTTTTTCGGCAAATAGATTATCCAGGAAAAAGGTACGCCTCAAGAGATATGTCTTACTGGGAGAGTTCTCCTAAGTTATGTTTCATACTTTTTCGGGCTCAGGGGACTAAATTTATGAAAAAGGACGAGGGAGTCCATAGTTAAGCTCTTTTCAGACTGCTTAAATTTAAAAACATAGTCGAGTGATCTTTTCTTTCTCACACTTGTTAAAATTGTTTTGAAGAAACGTCCTTTTAATATAAGTTTAACCCTTTTCCAAACTAGCTGGACTATCTACGAAAAATGAATACTCTAGACATAGTGACCATAAGAGTTCTCCTTGGTATGATTTAAATATTTTTCGGGCCCTGGAGACTAAATTTACGAAAAATATCACTCTGGAGTTTTGTTTTACTCATTTTTTTAGACTCTCTAAATGTGAAAAACTACCGAGCTTACCTTCTTTGGGCTCGTAAAACATTGCATTGAAGGAGGCTCATTGTGTCAATCCTTAAATCACATTTCGTGTATCACTCTTTCATCTTTAGCCTAATGTCGGCTCCATTTTGTTGTTGCTAAACTTCTAGATCATTCCTTAGGTGCAGGCCTTGCAAAATGTTTTCCTTTGCATTCTGACACCCTAACCCATGGAGGAATTTTCCCAAGTGTCCTTATCTTGCACATGTCTCCTTGCACTTAGCATTAGTATGTTCCATGCGCTTGGAACTAGTTTTCTTTCCCATGACACTCATTCCTAAAGCTCATTAAAAATATGAAAAAGACAAAAAAAAAAAAATATTCCAAAAAGAGGGGATGGGAAAACATTCTCTTTTACTGGTAGCAATATAGTCACCCTTGGACAAAGCATGTCCTTCAGTTTGTTCTTTAAAGAACTTGGGATTCACTATGGCCTTAGGAAGTTGTTCTCATTACATAGAGTTGTGTCCTCCTCTATTTGGTTACTCTTCCAAACACATGGAGAGTTTGTGGTGCCTCTTGTGCCATAGGATTATGTCAATAACATGCTCCCTGAATCTTTTCATATGTTTTGATCTTTTCCAAGGTAAATAATTACAACCCTAGTCAGTCATTCTGCAATAAGTCTCTTGACCTTCATGATTCGTCCATCTCGAGAGTCTCACTAAGTTCACATTCAAAAATCAATGAGATCTCGTGCCTGATAATCGAGATCCTTAAGTATTTTCATGGTGGATTGTTGAAGACCTAGGGATAGTTAGTTTTACACTCCTATTATACTCCTACCTAAGTTATGAAGATCTTGAAGATATTTCTCCAGTTACTAAATCTATCATCTCCAGCTATAGGCATTGATGCCTCCTGAAGATTCATATCACATTGTATTTGTATATATTTTGATGATTTTGAGATGCATATCCGTTGTGTATTATTCGAAGCTACAATCTATATTTTCACACACATTATCCATGTGGCCA
>JASDQU011402023.1:20576-38794 GCA_032191745.1 Picea mariana
TTTTATCTTTATTTAAAAATATATATATTTTTGTGAAAAAATTGTTTTTTTTTTCATTTTTAATGAAAAAAATGGTTTTTTATTTTTACCGAAAAAAATGAATTATTTTTCATTTATTCATTTGTTATTATTTCGATTTGTTTTTCTTAATGCAATTTTTATTTTTATTTTCTCTCAAAAAAATCGTAATTTCTATTTCACTAAAAAAAGAATTACATTCCATAGGTACCTAGGGCATAGGGAGCTTTTTTTTAATGTAAATTTATTAAAACAAATAATTAATTAATTTTTAAGCTAACACCACTTTTGAATTAGGAGTCAAGTTGAAGGTTTTTTTTGGCAATGGTATCTGTCATCAAGGCCAAAGTTCGAGTCAACTCATAGTTTTAAATCCAAAAGTAAAGTTGGTGTTTCTAATATCATCACTTTTCAATTCAAGGGTCAATTTTAAGGTTTTGTTATCTTTTCAAGGCCATTATTTCAAACAAGTTGCAATTTTAGCCACCTCCCCCAAAAAGGTGCTACTGATAGCACAACTCTTTGATTCAAAGGTTCATTTTGGTGTTTTTAATGCAAAAATATGGTTTTTTTTTGCGAGATTTTATATTTCGAGGTCACAATTCTCATTAAGTCGACAACTTTGTTATAATTGTTCTCATATTACTACATAGACCTTATCTATTAATCATGGAATCCATACATAGCTATACATAGTAATCTATATACTTAGTGGGTTAGGGAGGTTAAGACACTAACACTTGGGGGGTGAAGAATTGTATCAGTGGATGGATTCTCTATCTATAGAGGGCCACCAAAATGAGATGAAGATATATCCTTATCAGTAGGAACACTCTCAAAACTATTGTAATTATGATCTCTTATGAATATTAACTTCTTGGTCACACATGTAATCTAATGTACCTCAAATTTACCAATTTAAAAAAAAAAATCTATGAAACATTAATCTCCAGTTTCATTTAATAGATTCATAGTTAAGAGAAGGTAGTACTTGTCTCCATTGTTAAACTATGTGAGGTTTTCTTATGTTCTGATTATCAATGATAACATTTCTATACCAGCGTAACACACATTGAACAAAGTTCCTATATGAAAAGAACTCCACATTCTAATGTTTCCCTTCAGTCCTAAAGTTATCCTAACATTCATATATATATCTATGTATTATATTAGGTTTAGGACTTATGATCCTAAACTCTCCCCTAACCAGTAAGATTCTATACTTGCGTGCAAGGGTAAATCTCATTTGACTTTCGAAATAAAGCTCATATACTATGCATAACGTAATGCGGTTGGGAGTATACACCTTAGTGAATGTTATTGTCTTAACATAAGGTATTTGAAATTACTTTGCATGGCCAAATTCATCGAACGAATCCCCTGTAGTTAATGGTTGTGTAAAGATCTTCCAGTCACCATCGACATAAAGGTTTTGGTTAATAAAACTTCACTCTAACAATTTGTTTAACTCTACCTAAATTGAACGATGCCTCAACTGAATGGTGTACTAACTAAACTAATAGAAGTTAGATTTAAATGTTTCTAGTTGGTCGTGTCATGAAGGAACTACACTTTACTTCATATTCCTTTAATGTGAAAGGAAAGGTTATTGCCAGACATGAGTTAAGCCTCTGAACCAACCATAAATGGAGGCCCTGTGCATGTGAAAAATGATGGTTATCACCTAACTCCTCATCCAATATGATCACACCAACTCTGCCCCATCACATGGATAGAGCCTCCCTTCGTACCATCAACATTTACTCTACATAGTAAGAGCTCTTTAGGGTTAGATGGGTCTCTTTCCGCATTCGTGAAGTTTTGCAAAATAACTCTGCATTTTTTTCTCAACAAGGCGGAAATCAGTAGCTTGGAGGTTTTTATCCGATGGGAGAAGGCACCCTACCCAACCGCCCTGTTAAGTTCATGATGTTCCTGTATTTTTACAAAGTTGGATTGTAATGTACCTCAAAAGTTACATTAAAAAAAAATAATTAATTGGGAACATTGAGTTGGTTTTGTGTCCTTGAGGCCTTTCAGTCACTTGTCTATCCTAAGGTACATCAGTCTTATTGCTTTTGCTCCTCTATCCTATTTAACATAAAGTTGTCACTTCCTTTTTTAGTAAAGTGTTGCATATGACAACATGTCCATAACTAGGAACCATTCATCCCATGGCATTTGAATACTATCCATTGTCTTATTTGTAAGCCACTTTAAGACATGTAGGAGTAACTAATTAGAGTCTCACTATCCTACATTGTCAGGTTAGAGGTTTCAGGCCTTAATAAGTTCAATCCGATATATGTAAGTGACATTATAAAATCTACAAGGAGAATTTAACCCTATTCGGAAAAACATAGGTATAGTGGATTAACTTCGGCCACTAAACTTACACCTTGAATCTAAAGTACACAGAGGGTCAATATTTTGGAGGTTATGGTTATGATCATATTAAAAATCACTCATTAGTTAACGACAAAGCTAATAGCCTCGGTGTTTAATGCAAGGTAGTTGGATTCGACATATAAGTGTAGTGAGACATTCATCCAGTTGCCTCACCATCAATGCTCGTAGCTACCGATATAGGTGGAAGGAACTGTGCCTTAAAGGCCTGTCTGCACATTTAAAGCACCTAGGAAAAATGTCTACTCGACATAGAGCTCGACTGGCATGCCCAACAGAGACGTCAACACCTCCTCTATAATCACATGGTCTAAGTACGAACACCTCCTACCCTTTGCTCCATTCGGAGGTTACTCTCGTACCCTTCACTCTCATTCAGGTTTTTGGTTTGGGTGGAAGAGGAATCACCATCTCAGACCATTCCATTCGCACCCTAGTTAAGCTTTTTGTGAATGAGATAAAACGTTGCAGACCATTCCTTTGTTGGCACAAACATCGTGGCCAAAAGTTCACGATTCCATTCCCTGTGCTAGGTGCGTGGAGATTCTGGGTGGCACTTCTCGATAGAAGTTTTTTGTGGTAAGTTTACCTTTAGCTATCCTTTTATTTACACTTTAAAATCATTCTGCCTCATCTGTGGGTCTGTGCACACCTCTGTTCTTTGATAATATCCTCGTCTTACTTCCAGGGTATTGTGGTAGAAACGAATCGGGTTCTATTGGTAAGGGTTTGGCTCATATCCTTGTTTGTCCATGTTACTGCACCATTCATTCTGTTAGGACTGAGCCATTACTCGTATCACAATGTCTGTTATGAAAGTCGAGAGCTTATTTGGTTGAACCCTTGTTATTGTTTCCTAGTCTCCTCTGTTGGATAGTCCTTTGGTGCATCAATGATCTTCTGTGTTTGACTATAGTGTTCGCCAGTATCATTGATTTAGAAGTGAAGTTTTTCTAATGGCTAAACACATTTAATCTCTTATGTTTATGTTGAATATTCAAAGGTTTTTATATTTACCATGCTCGTTTTTACGCCTTTTATTCTTTTTGTTATTCCTCTAATAACCTTTTGGATTATGCACTGGTATATATTATTAATGATTGGCCTCTGGATGTGCGAGGGTACCCATCAGGGAGGCATGAACTCCCCTTCCCCTATTGGTCCAGTTAGGGTAGCATGATGGAAAAAGGCATAAATCCTCTGCTTCAATTAAGTATTCAATGGGCCCCCTTTCTAGTTACTTTATGTTCTGTAACTTAAACATATTATCTTGTTTGGTTATGTTTTAATGCTTCTCATTAATTTTGTGCAGGTGTGGACATGCCAAAGCATGGGGACGCTCTCCTCGCTCCATAAAAAGTTATTCGAGTTCCTACACAGTATCTAAGTTATTTTCGAGATTTCAAACCCCGCTGGTCCAGGCTCTATTCCATTCCTAATGTTTGGGAAGTTAATTCCAGGTTCTATGGTAGTTGATACGAGGTATGCTCCGAATTGTATAAAATGATTCTGGTATACAGAACCACCACACAGCTTGCGCCTAGTTGGACTTTGACAACTAGACAATCATTTTGTTAAAATATAGTGCTCATTATATAATGTGTGTTAAATCTGTTATGGATTTGGAATTCTGAAGTATTCTCTTCTATATAATTCGAGGATGGATTTGGTACTATAGACTCGAATTTATGTCCTGGCTATTATAGTTATTTTTGTTTCCAGAATTGAATCTTATTATTGGATGTATAAATTATTTTCCCAAAACGAATCAGCCATGCATAGTGATTACGCCTAAGGGTTTTGTTCTTTCCCAGAAATAAAATGGGCGATGATTCCCAGATTTCGTTTATGCTCAATTTGATGTATTAATTAGTTTCAAGTTTACGCATCACAAGTTATTTACCTTCTATTTTCAGTTATCATTGTTGAATAACCCTTAACATTCTGCTTACCAGTGAAGTAGATAGCTTCATTATTAGTTTGGATTTACACACCGTGTACTGTTTACCTTCTGTTTCATTTATCATTGTCGAATAAGACCTTAACGGACTGCTCACCAGTGAAATAGATAGCTTCAATTCAGTTTTGGATCTACTCACCGTGTACTATTTACCTTTTGTTTCTATTATCACTTATTATATAAGTCCTTATAGGTATATACACCAGAAGGTTCGATGGAATCATTATTCATTTACAAATCGTGCATTATTACCTTTTGTTTCTATTACCTATATTGACTAAACCTCTATGGGTCTGCTCACACGAAAAAGACAGCATGGTCATTACGACAAAACTTGTGGTTTAACTGTGGGTAAACATTTTCTTAATAGGTTCATCCCTTAATGTCGTATCTATCTCAAGTTATATATGTATATATCTATATAGCCTTCTTGTAATGGGGTCCGAGGAGTTTTCCTTTTCTTGGAATAAAATTTTCCTCCTATCAGGTTATCTAACCACTTAATGCTACAGGATTCTGGTGTGGACAGTTTACTCTAGTGTCATTCCTCCTCTGTTGCAGAATGTCCATTACACTATATATGTATATATATCGATTCAATAATTATACCAGTTTATATGTGTGTCGATTAGTACTTCACTATTGTAGAGTATACTTGTTGGATTATGAATGGTATGCTCATTCGAAATGGCTCACTATTTATTAGAAGCATCCATAAAAAAACTAAAAAAACTAAATCTGTTATGAGGTTTGTAACTATTACAGAATTCGTTTCGTTGTTTGGTACATTCCAAGATTCTTAGTAATTACCCAACATTATATCTAAATAAAAAGGTATATTCCTAGCCAATCATTATGAAGTAAAATGCTAGATATCTCCCATAGAATTCAACCAGAAACAAAATCATCCATAGAAGTAAAATAGATTTCAATGCATAATCATTTGACTAGAACAAGGTAGAGTTACATATATGAACCAGATTTACAGGAAGAGGAAGGGAGCATCCACATTCCTCCCAACCATAGAACATGGCAGCCAAGCTACTTGCTCGATTCACTCCCTAGCCTGACCATGAGTCCATGAGGGAGAATTGAAATCTCTTCTCTAGCAATGTCCTTCAAATTCCAACAGTATCTCCCTTGCCTCACACTGACACACTAGTGCTCATAACAACAAGAACAAAATTTTGTAGTCTTCTTTCCCCAGCATACTTGACAATGTCCTGCCTCCTCACATATGCTCTTTTATTCGTTTGCCTAGGACTTTTTTCCTCTCTTGGGGAATTTTCGTAGCTTTCTAAATCCCTGATTTTCAGGGCTTGCTATTGGCCAAATCACTTATTTTCCACTTGTAACAATTAACCAGGAGTTAATTACAATGTGTTCCCCACTCATGAGGTCATGGTCAGCTAAATTCAACATGATTGCTCCATTTGTCCTCCTGCAATCAATATAAAATATTATATTTTTCCTTTTTCATACAAGTTTCATAGTTAAGTATCTAGTTGGGACAAATCAGATCTCTGCCCAACAGTCAAATCATTTATTACAATTATAAAATTTGAAATTCAGAATTGCCATAAATGGAAAAAAATTTCCAATTTCAGAATTTACTAAAAACGAAAATAAATTTCCAGCACTTTTAGATTCTAAATTATTTTGTCCAATTTATTTATTTTGGGGATGTCACATCCTTTCCCCCTTAAATAAAACACTGTTTGCAGTGTTCATTCCTTCCCTGGAATGGGATTGGATTAGATTTCCGCAAATCTCCCTCCAATTCCCAAGTGGCCTCCTTAAGACTAAAGTGCTTCCATTGCACCTTTACCTGAGCAACGACTTTGTTCCAAAGTGCTATTTCTCTTTGGTCCATAATGCACAAGGGTTCCATCTAGAACTCACCTTCGGGTTCCACCTGCACCAAGTTCCAATCAATCATATGAGTAGGGTCATGAATATACTTTTTCAGCAATGAAACATGAAATACATTATGAATTCTTAGATTAGTTGGAAGTGCAAGTTGGTATGCTACAGGTCCAATTCTAGTTAGTATCTCGAAGGGCCCACAAAACCTGGGTGCCAACTTGGCACAGTTCCCTAACTTCAATGAGCTTTTTCGGGCTTGGACTTTTAAATAAACATGGTCTCCTGTTTGAAATTCCAGGTGTCTTCTTTTTTTATCTGCATAGCTCTTTTGTCTATCCTGTGCTTCTTTCAAGTTCTGTTGTACCTTTTTAACCATGTTCTCCATTTCTTGGAGAATTTTGGGTCCAACCATGAGTCTATCAACCGAGTTATCCCAGCTAATTGGAGTCATACATTTTCTTCCGTACAGTATTTCGAAAGGGCTTAACTTAGACGAAGTTTGATACCCATTGTTGTATGCAAATTCTACCAAGTGCAGATAGTCTTCCCACTTGTTCAGTTTTGTCCTTACATACATGCGGAGCATATCCTCCATGATCTGGTTCGTCCTTTCGATATGTCCATCCATTTGTGGATGATAACTTGTACTGAAATTCATGTTGGTATTGAGCCCTGCAAACAATTCCTTCCAAAAGGTGGATGTAAATTTTACATCTCTATCTGAAATCACCATTTTTGGAATACCATGCAGTCTAAAGATTTCTTTCATGAATATTTCAGCAATGTTTATATCTTTAAAAGTATACTTTACAGGAATAAAGTGTGCAGACTTACTGAGTTTATCGATAAAAACCATGATAGCGTCATTTTGTTTTTGAGTTTTTGGAAAACCTGTTATAAAGTCGAGTGATATAGTCTCCCATTTCCATTCTGGTACTGGCAATGGCTGTAATAGGCCAGCTGGATACTGGTGTTTGGCCTTAACCTGTTGACAATCTTGGCACCTTTCCAAGTATTATGTTGTTTCGCCTTTCATGTTAGTCCAATAAAATAGTTTCCTCGGTGTTGCTATCGTTTTTTGGTATTCTGGGTGGCCAGAATAAGGCTTTTTATGTACTTCGTCCAAGATTGTCAATTTTAACCTTGCGGAATCTGGTATGTAAAGTCTATTTTTAAACCGTAACAGTCCCTTCTCATCGATACTTAGATCTGAGTTCATAGTATTATTCGGTATTTCTATCTTTATTTTAGTATAGTTTTCGTCATCAACACCTTCCATCCTTATTCTTCCTTCCAAATCACTTTCTGCCCTCCTAACATTCATCTCAAATAACCCATGGATTCTTCTACTTTTAAAGCATCTTCTACCTTATTCTTCTTGCCTCTGATATGTATGACCTCGAAGTCGAATTTTCTCAAGAAGGCTAATCACCTTGCTTGTCTTGTGTTAAGATCTGGTTGGTTAAATAGATATTTTACCCTGCTATTTTTCGTTAATAATAGGAATCTTCTTCCCATTATGTAGTTTCTCCACATCTTTAAGGCGTGTATTATTGCTGTTAATTCTAAGTCATAAGTGACATAATTCCGCTCGTGTTCCTTCAATTTCTGGGACTCATAGAAAATAATGTGTCCTTCCTGGGTTAAGACACCACCTAGTCCTTCCTTACTTGCATCAACACATATAGTGAAGTCTTTATCTGGGTCTGCTACATTCAATATGGGTGTTGTTGTCAATAACTCCTTTAGTTTATTGAAGTTGTCTTGAAATTTCTCTGACCAGTTAAACCTGGTTCCTTTCTTTTGTAATGATGTGATAGGGTAGTCTATCTTGGAAAACCCTTCTATAAACCGACGGTAATATCCAGGGATTCCCATGAATGACCATATATCCGCTACATCTTTAGGTACCGACCATTCCCTAATGGCTTTTGTCTTTTCCGGATCCATGAAAATGCCCTCTGCTGAAATTATATGTCCAAGCTATTGTGTTTCTTTCTAGTAGAAGTCACACTTGTCGAAATTAGCATACATTTTGTGCTTCCTTAATGTTTGCAACACTATTCTTAAGTGTTCCTCATGTTCCTTTTCCATCTTTGAATAGACTAGGATATCATCAATGAATACTACCATGAAATTGTCCAAGTACTCACTAAAAATACTGTTCATTAAGCACATAAAAGTGGTTGGGGCATTAGTGAGTCCGAATGGCATGACTACAAACTCATAATGTCTGTATCTTGTCCAAAATGTTTTTTTTTTATGTCCTCGCTTTTTATCCGAACTTGATGTTAACCGGATTGTAAATCAAGCTTTGAAAAGATATTGGCTCCCCCCACTTGATCAAACAGATCATTTATGCTTGGTAAGGGGTATTTATTCTTAATACTCATTTTGTTCAGTTGTCTATAATCGATACATAATCTTACAGTACCATCCTTCTTTTTCACAAAGAGGACTGGTGCTCCCCAAGGTGAGAAAATCGGTCTGATGTACTCTTTGTCCAACAATTTTTGTAATTGTATTTCTAATGCTATCAGTTTGGGTAGAATCATCCGGTAAGGCACCTTTGAGATAGGGGTAGAACCGGATATCAGGTCTATGGAAAATTCTATTTCCCTTCTAGGGGGTAATTCTGGTATCTCATCCACAAACATGTCTCTAAAATCGTGTAGGATAGCAAATTCTTCCAACTTTGGATTATCCTCCTTTTCTATTAGATTCATCACTTGGATGGCATAGACTTGACATCCCTTTCTCATACATTTATTTAGTTCCATTGCTGAAATTTGTCTGACTGATACGAGTTTTTGTATACCTTTGGTTGTCCTGGTAGTATCGGAATCATCCTTATAGCTGAGCATCTTTGTATAACAATTTAATATTTCTTTGTGTCATTCCAACCAGTCCATCCCAATAATCATATCGTAAGATCCTAGTGGTAGGATGTTCAGATTGGTCTTTACACTTTGACCATCTAAGACAAACTCAAAATCCGGAACAAACTCTGCTACCTTTCTTTTAGTACCAGTTGCTAATTGTACAAGCCATGATTTTACGTGCTTCAGTTTCTTAAGTTTGTTTAACTCGGCCACATTAGGTGTAACATAACTTAACGTAGTTCTAGGGTCAATCAAAACAAAAATTCGAGTGTCATTGATCTTACCTTGAATTTATACCACCGAGGACTGGTGGTCATCTTGTTGACCATCTATGGCTGCATTTATCCGATGTAGGCTTCTGCCCACATCTCCCACTGTCGAGGCTTCCTACAGATTATGAACAACATTTCTATTTGTTGAACTCAAATGTAGATTGTTCCTCCTTAGGTGAGGCTCTCCACATTCCCAACACTTTAATGGCTCACGGGGATGGTCTCCAAACTTTTTCATTCCCATGTTTACTGGTTTACCACTGCCTTGCGTATTTGGATAGTTGGAGTGAAAGTCCTTTCTCAAAAAATTTTTTGCTATATTTTGATGAGGAGCTGGATGGTACCCCTTCTTTCACTGGTTCATTCGCTCTTGTTTCTTATTTTTCCATGCTTTGGGAAACTCCACCCGCTCTTTGTACTGATTGTAGCACATTTGGGCTTTCCTGAATACTTCGTTCAAGGATTTGGGGTTGTCAAATTCAATTTTTTCCTTGTAGGACTTTGGTAGGCAGCTTAGAAAACGCTAAATTTTTACTTTATCCTCTCATATGTATGGTACGAACCTTAACAGTTCTAAAAATTTATTTATAAGGTCCTCCATTGTCATTTGTCCAAGTCATAACTCGTAGAGCTCTTTTGTCTTTCTTTCATAGTAACTTTTCGAAAGGTATTGTTTCTTGAAATACTTCTTAAAGTCAGACCATTCCAACTGCTTTTCCTTTAGGCCCTTGTCCAATTTCAGGTCCTCCCACCAAATGCTGGCATTCCCTTTCAGATTGTAGATGGCCATTCTGACCTTCATGTTGTTAGAATAGCTATAGATCTAGAAGTAGTTTTTGATGTCCAATAGCCATGCTTCAGCTTCCTCTCCTATCTTGGATTCTCCATCAAAGGTAGCCAGTTTAGTCTTTTTAAATTCTCCTTCGAGGTGGTCTACTTGTTTTCTTTTCCTATTAGATTTAGTTCTTTCTTTAGCTGAAGGTGTTCCTTCCGACGAACTATCTCCTTTTTCCATTTTGGACCCTGAGTTCTTGGAAGCCCTTTTGCTGACTTCTTCCTCACGATTATCGTCTTTTGGGATTTTCTTGGTCACTATACTGTGTAGTAGGACCTCATTTATCTCTTGATTCTCTTGTTGTGCTATTTTCAATTTTTCATTATCTGGTTTAAAAATATGTAATTCAACAATAAGGTTCCTCCTTGTCTCTAACACTTCCATCGGTGAACTTCCGTCACTGTTCTGTCTTGGATCTCCAGAGGGTCCCTGCTGCGGGTTTCCTCCCATCCTAATTTCTTCATCGTCATGTGCTGCCATAATTAACACAAAACAAAAATAGCTTTATGTTTGTAAGCATAAGATTTTTTTGTTAGTTTTACATAAATCAAGATATATATATATATATATATATATATATAAACTAAGTATCTATTGTGGCCCTTTTCAGGTCCAGTGTTGTCACCTTTTTTCTTTGATACCCTATGTAATGTACCTCAAAATTTACATTAAAAAAAAATAAAAAAATTACTTGGGAACATTGAGTTGGTTTTGTGTCCTTGAGGCCTTTCAGTCACTTGTCTATCCTAAGGTACATCAGTCTTATTGCTTTCACTCCTCTATCCTATTTAACATAAATTCGTCACTTCCTTTTTCGGTAAAGTGTTGCATACAACAACATGTCCATAACTAGGGACCATTCATCCCATGGCAACTTAATACTAACCATTGTCTTATTTCTAAGTCACTTTAAGACATGTAGGAGTAACTACTTAGAGTCTTTCTATCCTACATTGTGAGGTTAGAGGTGTCAGGCCTTAAGAAGTTCAATGCGATATATGTAAGTAATATTTTAAAATATACAAGGAGAATTTAACCCTATTCAGAAAAACATAGGTATAGTGGATTAACTTTGGCCACTAAACTTACACCTTGAATCTAAAGTGCACAGAGGGTTAATATTTTGGAGGTTATGGTTATGATCATATTACACATCACTCATTAGGTAACGACAAGGATAACAGCCTCAATGTTTAATGCAAGGTAGTTGGATTCGACATATAATGGTGTAGTGAGACATTCATCCGGTTGCCTTGCCATCAATGCTCTTAGCTACCGATACAGGTGGAAGGAACTGTGCCTTAAATGCCTTTTTTCAAATTTAAAGCACCTAGGAAAAATGTCTACTTGACACGTAGCTCGACTGGCATGCCCAACGGAGATGTCGACACCTCCCCTATAATCACATCGTCTAAGTACGAACACCTCCTCCCCTTTTCTCCATTCAGAGGTTACTCCTATACCCTTCACTCTCATTCAGGTTTTTGGTTTGGGTGGAAGAGGAATCACCATCTCAGACCATTCCGTTCGCACCCTAGTTAAGGTTTTTGTGAAGGAGAGAAAACGTTACGGACCATTCCTTTGTTGGCTCAATCATCGTGGCCAGGAGTTCACAGTTCCAATCCCTATGCTAGGTGTGTGAAGATTCTGGGTGGCACTTCTTGATAGCAGTTCTGTGTGGTAAGTTTACCTTTGGCTATCCTTTTATTTACACTTTAAAATCATTTTTCCTCATTTTTGGGTCTGTGCACACCTTTGTTCTTTGATAATATCCTCGTCTTACTTCCAGGGTACTGTTGTAGAAAGGAGTCGGGATCTATTGGTAAGGGTTTGGTTCCTATCCTAGTTTATCCCTGTTACTGCACCATTAATCTTGTTAGGACTAAGCCATTACTCGTATCACAATGTCTGCTATCAAAGTCGAGAGCTTATTTGGTTAAACCCTTGTTATTGTTTCCTGGTCTCCTTCATTGGCTAGTCCTTTGGTGTGTGAATGATCTTCTGTTCTTGACTATAGTGTTTGCTAGTATCATTGATTTAGAAGCGAAGCTTTTCTAATGGCTGAACGTGTTTAATCTTTTTTATTTATGTTGAATATTCAAAGTTTTTTATATTTACCATGCTCATTTTTACACATTTTATTCTTTCTATTATTCCCGTAATAGCCTTTTGGATTATGCACTGGTATCTATTATTAATGATCGGCCCTTGGATGTGCGAGGGTGCCCATCAGGGAGGCATGAACTCCCCTTCCCCTTTTGTTCTGGGCGAGGTAGCACGATGGCAGAAGGCATAAATCCTCTGCTTCAGTTAAGTATTCAACAGGCCCCCTTTCTAGTTACTTTCTGTTCTGTAACTTAAACATATTATCCTATTTGGTTATGTTTTAATTCTTCTCATTAATTTTGTGCAGGTGTGGGCATGCCGAAGCACGGGGATGCTTTCCTTAGTCCATCAAAAGGTATTCAGGTTCCTACACAGTATCTAAGTTATTTTTAAGATTTCAAACACTGCTGGTCTAGGCTTTGTTTCGTTCCTAAAGTCTGAGAAGTTAATTCTAGGTTCTGTGGTAGTTGATATGGGGTACGCCCCAAATTGTATAAAATGATTCCTGTATATAGAACCACTGCACAGCTTGCGCTTGGTTGGACTTTGATAACTAGATAGTTGTTTTGTTAAAATAAAGTTCTCATTATATAATGTGTGTTAAATCTGTTGTGGATTTGGGATTCTGAAGCATTCTCCTCTACATAATTCGAGGATGGATTTGGTAATATAGACTCAAATTTCTGTCTTAGCTATTATAGTTATTTTTTTTTCCAGAATTGAATCTTACTATTGGATGTATAAATTATTTTCCTGAAATGAATCGGCCATGCATAGTGATTATGCCTAAGGGTTGTGTTCTTTCCCAGAAATAAAATTGATGATGATTCCTAGATTTCGTTTATGCTCAATTTGATGTATTAATTAGTTTCAGGTTTATGCATCACAAGTTATTTACCTTCTGTTTTCAGTTATCATTGTTGAATAACCCTTAATAGTCTACGTACCAGTGAAGTAGATAGCTTCATTATTAGTTTGGATTTATGCACCATGTACTATTTACCTTATGTGTCATTTATCATTGTCAAATAATCCCTTAACAGACTACTCACTAGTGAAATAGATAGCTTCAATTCAGTTTTGGATCTACTCACCATGTACTATTTACCTTCTGTTTCTGTTATCATTTATTGTATAAGTCCTTATAGGTCTATACACCAGAAGGTTCGATGGCATCATTATTCATTTACAAATCATGTGTTATTACCTTATGTTTCTATTACCATTATTAAATAAGTCTCTACAGGACTACTTTGGGTTTACGTATCATGCAATCTTTTACCTTTTGTTTCTATTACCTATGTTGACTAAATCTTTATGGGTCTGCTCACATGAAAAATAATGCATGGTCATTATGACAGAACTTGTGGTTTAACTGTGGGTAAACATTTTCTTAACAGGATCATCCCTTACTGTCGTATCTATCTCGAATTATATATGTATATATCTATATAGCCTTCCTATAATGGGGTCCGAGGAGTTTTCCTTTTCTTGGAATAAAATTTTCCTCCTATCAGGTTATCTAACCACTTAATGCTATAGGATTCTGGTGTGGATAGTTTACTCTAGTGTCATTTCTCCTCTGTTGCATAATGTCCATTACACTATATATCTATATATATCGATTCAATAACTATACTGGTTTATATGTCTGTTGATTAGTACTTCATTGTTGTAGAGTATACTTGTTGGATTATGAATGGTATGCTCATTCTAAATGGCTCATTGTTTATTAGAAGCATCCATAGGAAAACTAAAAAAACAACAATCTGTTTTGAGGTTTGTAACAATTACAGAATTCGTTTCATTGTTTGGTACATTCCAAGATTCTTAGTAATTACCCAACATTATATCTAAATAAAAAGGTATATTTCTAGCCAATCATTATGAAGTAAAATGCTAGATCTATCCCACAACATTCGACTAGAAACAAAATCATACATAGAAGTAAAACATATTTCAATACATAATCATTTGACTAGAACAAGGTAGAGTTACATATCTGAACCAGATTTATGGGAAGACGAAGGGAGCAGCCATGTTCCTCCCAACCATAGAACAGGGCATCCAATCTACTTTCCCGTTTCACCCCCTAGCCTGAGCATGAGTCCATGAGGGCGAATCGAAATCTCATCTCTAGCAATGTCCTTCGAATTCCAGCAGTATCCCCCTTGCCTTACACTCACACATTAGTTCTCATAACAACAAGAACAAAATTTCGTAGTCTTCTTTCCCCAACATACTTGGCAGCATCCTGCCTCCTCACATATGCTCTTTTATTTGTTTGCCTAGGACTTTTTTCCTCTCTTGGGGAATTTTCGCAGCTTTTTAAATCCCTGATTTTTAGGGGCTTCTATTGGCCAAATCACTAATTTGCCACTTGTAACAATCAGCCCAGAGTTAATTCCAATGTGTTCCCCACTCATGGAGTCATGGTCAGCTAAATTCAACATGGCTGCTCCATTTGTCCTCCTGCAATCAATATAAAATATTCTATTTTTCCTTTTTCATACAAGTGTCATAGGCAAGTAGCTAGTTGGGACAAATCAGATCTCTGCCCAATAATCAAATCATTTATTACAATTATAAAATTTGAAATTCAGAATTGCCATAAATGGCAAAAAAATTCCAATTTTAGAATTTACTAAAAATGGAAATAAATTTCCAGCACTTTTAGATTCTAAATTATTTTGTCCAATTTCTTTATTTGGGGGATGTCACATGGATGGAACCATCGATTTTTGTTACAGTGTAAGAAAAATTTACAAAAATTCTTATTATGATTTTTAGTAATAATTTTCCTATGGTTGTTGCTCTTCTCATAACCCCCTGGACTATTTTCACTTCTGGGGAGGTAGTATTCACTGGTGTTTGATTTCAAACCCTTTTGGAACCTTATTGGTACCCCTCTTTTGTTCCAGTATCTACACTCTTGCACATACATTTTAGCGAGGTTACATATTTGCACTTTCTTAAGGGTTTTTCATTGTCCCTCTATTCGTTTTATGGATTACTCTTACCCTTATGTGTTGTTACTTAGTTTCGAGCCCCTGTAAGACCACATAGGAGTATCAATCCAAAATAAAATTCTTATAGGGTAGAGCCTATGCTAAGTAAACATGTTATAATTCATTTTTCATTCAGTGGATTCTAACAGGCCACCTGCTAACTCTTACAACTGTAATGTTTTAAAAGGACTTGCTATATTTTTCATTCAGTACGTAATATAAAGTGGGTATTATGTGTCCCAAACGATTCATTAAGGAATACCCTATAGCATGCAATATTTGAGTCTATGACAACTCTTGGTTTAAGGTATTTCATAATGTTATTTTTGTTTGTTATGGGTGGAAACTACCATTCAAAAATGGGTATTCGACATATATATTAACTCTGTGCTAAATATTTGAGCACCGCCTTGTGAGTTATATCTGTATAAGGTTATGGAATACATTTCTTTCTGCACTTCTTTGGTCATTTTAATTATTAGAAGATTCTTTTGACTTCCTTTTTGTGTTTATATTCAAAGAATTGTTTATCGTGACCTAATGATGGGACCCCTGGTTTTTGCGAGGGTACCCATCAGGTTGATTTTGGCCCATTTCTCCCTTATAGTCTGTGGATGACTTCGTCAACTACATAGTGGAAAGGTGACCTGTACTATGGCTCTAAGTTAAGTGCAATCCAGAACTTCGTGTGTTTTTCTCTTTATAATCAATTTATCCTGGAAATTACATTTTGTGTTTCATATAAGAAAATTCTATTATTTCTGGGTAGTTGCTAATTGAAATTTTCTTGGTCCCCTTATAAGGTTGGAGTATCTGAAAGCTTAGGTATTCTGGCTATCCTCTCATACAAAAGGTACTCGGGTTCCTTTACAGAGTTCTTAGAACTTATCATTCCAAATTCTAACAACGAAGCTCTAGGTTTCAATCTAGATTATCCTGTTGTGTAAAGTTCTGTCCCAATTCATGTTAATCCAATGAATCCAAATCTTGCAACGATATTCACTATTGGAAGAACATAACACAAGCCTTGCGTAAGTTTTGGATACACCTTTGACTTGAGATATTGATTTGGGTTGTATAATGAACTTAAATAATATTTGAATCATGGGTCTTTCCTCCTGCATACTTGTAATGAAATACAATGATTAATAATGATTTTAATTCCAATCTTGTCGATACGCTAGATATCTATTAAACCTAAATTGTTTTAAATAAGAATATCATTTCAACTTATATGCTTCCAGAAAGTGTATCCTCCAATTTTAGTTTCTCTTGTACTATTATGCTTTCAAAAACTTCATTGTGCTAATAGAACTATTGGTTTTATTTTATTTCATTGTTGTCTGACTTATACAGAGAATGAAACAAATTGTTATTGTTTTTTTTTTGTAAATAAGAGTGTAACTATATTAGAAGCTTCCAAAAACCATGTCAAAATACAGAGTTATCCGGGCCGCAGTTACTGGACTGCCCCATCTAAGAGGAAACCAGTCCAGCCAGTCCGCTAAGCCTTGGACTATTAAGTCATGAGAAAGTTGAAAAAAGAGTGTTGAACTTATCTGTGGCATACATACTGAACCTAGACATTAGAAACTTAGACACCTGGACAACTAGACATAGTAAACTTAGACACCTGGCTGGTATCTTGGCCAAGTGGCTAGATGGTCACCGGACCAAGGCTCCTCCTCGATGTACATTGTCCCATCGCTCCAATGCTCGTCATTCTCCTGGTTGCGCTCATCTTCCTTGGCGTTGTCCTCGTGCCTCTCCTTCTCCCTGCTCTTGACTGATGGGCTCGTCACAGGATGTTGATCTTCATCTCCATCGAACTCGGGGTCTCCCTCTAAGGACTCTTCCTCAGAATCCAGGAACAAGGCATCATGCATGGATGCCAGAATTTCGAGAAAGTTCGCCACCTTAATTTCTGTGGCTTCCACACGATAATGCAAATCCACTACCTCCTGCCGAAGCTCAAATACCAGGGTGTACAGTGTGGCTAAATTGTCCCGAAACTGTGCTCTGTCGAAGGAGGCTTGGTTGTGGTGTGCTGCTGTACTGGGTCTTCTCTGATGAGCCTGGCCACGGTATAAGTTGCTATCAAGAGTTTGGGATGGCCCGGGATCGTGGAAAAGCTGAAGAAGGGAAATTGGTGTATTTGGAATGATAGCCATGGACCCGAATTGTGAAGGTTGCAAGTTTACCGGGGAGGAGACTGACTGAATCTGAGGAGAGGAATCATCAGAAGTTGTGTCTGGAGGAGAAAGTGAGGGTCTTCGAGGCTTCCATGGTGCACCCCGCCGCGGTCTACCTCTTGGCCTCGTCATATAACAATCAATGCGAATTTCAGGAAGAACAAAGGTCGACGAGCACCGGGGGAGGATAGGGTCTCGCTCGCACCAGAGGAGAGGAGTAGGGTGGAAATTCGGCTTCGGCAGAATGAGCCCGACTATCAGCGAACAAAATTTAACCGTATCCCTTATAACCCAATGCATTCGAACTTGCAGTGAAAGGACTCATGCATAAATGCGGCTCATATCAACATAAACGCGATTAAATATCAGGTGGGGTGACGGGCTGTGGCACATGCCCAGCATGTGAATCCATACCACGGCGCCCAATACCCTCATCCGCATCCTTCCATGATAGCCTATTTGACACCCCATCCGGTGAATAACTTGTTATTGTTAATAAGGATAGGAAATTTTGAAATTATCATAATACATGTATATAAATTAAAGGGTTCTATAATCTCTTTTTTCAAAAATTCATCGGGATTTTGCTCATCTGCCAATTCATTCCAAAAATTTGTTTGTGTTGAAAATATATTGTTCGTTTTTCATTTATTGTTTCCGGAATTTAGTATAT
>JASDQU011402024.1:0-17858 GCA_032191745.1 Picea mariana
CGTGGCTACGATGGTTTCCAAATGCTTTCAACAGGTTCATGGTATTGACTATGATGAGACCTTCACTCCAGTAGATAAGATGGATTCCATACGATTGGCACTTTCCATTGTGGCATCCAAGGGATGGGAAGTCCATCAGATGGATGTGAAGAATGCATTTCTTCACAATGATCTCTCTAAGGAGATCTACATGGAGCATCCCCAGGGATTTATGCAGGACTCATCTTTGGTCTGTCGACTGAAGAAGTCCCTTTATGGCCTCAAGCAGACTCCGAGGGCATGGTATGCAAAGATGAACTCCTACTTGTTGTCACAAAACTTTATACGTTGTAAATCAGACCCGAATGTCTACATGCTCAGGACGACTAATTCACTTCTACTCTTACTTCTGTACGTTGATGATTTGTTGATCACTGGTTGCTCGACTTCAACGATTGTTTCATTCAACAGGATTCTACATGAAATATTTTTGATGATGGATATGGGTCTGCTGCACTTCTTCTTTGGACTTGATATCATTCAAGATGCATCAGGAATCAAACTATCTCAGGACAAGTATGCACGATTTCTCTTTGAAAGATTTCACATGACAGACTACAAGTCTGCTCTGACTCCTTTCCTATCAGGAGTCAAACTTGAGGATGGCAGGGAGACTCCACTGGTTGACAACACACTGTACAGATAGCTAGTGGGGATCTTTTTGTATCTCACACACTCCATACCAGACCTCTCATTTGCAGTTGGCATAGTTTTGAGGTTCATGCAGGAGTCGTATGAGCTACATTGGAAGGCTACAAAGAGTATCCTTCGATACGTTCAGGGCACCATCACCTTTGGGATTCATAATGCAGAAGACTCTACATTAGATCTCATCGGGCTTACTGATTCCGACTAGGCTGGTGATAGCACTGATTGCAAGTCCACATCTGGTTACTCACTCAGTCTTGGTTTCGGGCCTATCTGTTGGTCGAGAAAGAAGCAAGCCACCATTTCTATATATTCAGCCGAGGCAGAGTACAGAGGGGTATTTAACATAACCATTCAAGATATGTGGTTACAACATTTTCTCACTGAGTTAGGAATTTAGTTTCATTGGTTGATCATCATCTGGTGTGACAACCAGAGAACTCTGAAGTTCTATACAGATCCAGTTCAGAGGCAGCATATGAAGCACGTCGAGATCCACATGCACTACATCCAGGACTTAGTACACGAGGGGATCATCGACTTACAGTTCTTTCCTTCAACAGAATAGATGCTAGACATCTTCACCAAGACCTTCACTGAGCAGAAGTACCATTCTCTACAAAGTCATCTTAGAGTGAAGGACATAGTTTCCTAACACCTATAGTTCTTCTTTTTACATACATTGTACCTTGACAGGGGGGGTTTCCCATGAGGTTTTCCCTCTTTCCGCACTCTATTTCAATGTATCTTTTGTATTTGGGTACCTAACATGGCCTCATTGTCGGGACCCATTCTTTATTTTCACCATAGTGATGTTCAGTGGGGGTGTTGGAGTTACTTCACACACACCTAGGATCTCTTTTTCCTAAGTTGTTTCCTTGTATATTAGTCATAATTATTCATTATCCAGTCTCCTATATTTTAGGGGAGAATATTCCACCTGGAGAATATTCTCTTTCAGTTGACACTTCAATTTGACTAGTTGAGTTGAGTTTAGATGATGCATTGGTCTTGTCACCATGCAAAATTGGGATCATCACCATGCTAATTTGAACTTTCCTTGGTATCATCACCAGAGTGGCACATTACCCTTGATTCCCTGAGTTAACTCCTCACTACTCTATGTTCAGTCAGTTAACTGAAGACTAGTTGACTAGTCAACTCAACTAGGTGGCAGTTCACTTTCGAAACTGCCTGAGAGACTAGACTAGGTGGAAGTTCATTCTCGTAACTGCTAATGTGTGTCAAAATCACTCTAGACCACCACTATGTCACATTGGTTCTCCTATAGTGTGCACTCATTGAGTTATACATAGTATATCATGTGTAAATTATTCATTATTCACAACAGTTAATGAGAATTCTTTTATTCTTTCTCTCCTTCTTCTTTCTCTTATTCTCTCTACAAATGTTTGTATCATCGTTTAGCTAGATATATTCTGTGCAGGTTCAACACATTTACTTTGGCCAATCACCAGGACTGAGAGGGACAACAGGGCACACTGTTTGGGATAGTTTCTAGACCTATCTGAGAGATCTAGCCACCAGGGAAAACTTTTCGGACTTTCAGCAATTACCGCCTGAGATTCCATAGCTTGAAGATCATCCATTCATCCCGTAGGGTTCATCTATCATCAGGTATTATAATTTTAGTTTTATTATTGTATTCTGGCTAAGATCCTTTTTCGTTAATCTAGCCGAGTGATTTATTTTATTGTCATCCACATTCGACATTGTACTCAGAAGATATCATAATATTTGATTTATAGTCTTTTGTCTCATTTATCATCTGTATACTCAATATATATGTTGTAACCAATTAATCATACACGAACATTAGCAAAGTTTCCCAGACTAGCCAAGTCAGGAACATTACAAAACACACCCATTTCCTTGTGTTCTCTCTCATGCTGATCATCATGACTCCTCATAGCTGTGTCTATGGGGTTTTCCAACCTATCTGATGCACCCATGTTGTTGAGGGAAAACGAGTCCACTCCTTCAGAATGCTCCCAAGTTTCCCCACCCTTGCCCAAATGCAACCTAATTCTCCATCAATCGTTCTAATGCAAGTAATGTGTGTGACCCCTTAGTGTTGCATATCACCATCACGTGCCCAAGGTCCCCCTGCTCACACCTAAACGTCTTCATTCACCCAACCGATTCCTTCTTCCTTGTGCTCTTCGTCCATTTTGTTGTCAAATCTTCCCAAGGAGCATGTGCACTCATTGGTTTTCGTGGGAGACATTACATCCTCCCCCACTGAAAGTTGTTTACATCCTCGACAACATTTGTCGATCTCTATGGCGCTTATGCCCCATCTTCAGATCTCATTTCCACTTAACAATTTTTGTTGTAAAGGCAAACTCTCCTCGGGAAGTTCTACAAAGTGTGCCCAAGTGTTGGATTCTCTTTACCCATGTTGGCTTCGATACTTCAACCTTGTCATTTGTGTGTCATGTACATTGGACCCTCTCAAGTTCTGAATTGATTGGGTGATCAGTCTAGCAGTCACATTCATTGCTAGAGAATGCATGTCTCCACATCTAACAAACTCTTTTTTGTCTTCCTCATTATCATCCTATCCAACCCCTCTTGTTATTTTTGAGTCACCCAATACAGTCTCAACTTGTTGTTTCACTAACACAAATCCCTTTGATTCTGGACAAGGTCCTACCCCTTTCCCCAGTTTGGCAAGTTGCCTCCACAACTTATCCATCATTTCACAACTTCCTTGCTTGAGTCTTTCGATGACACCTCCACTAGGAATCACCATTCGTGTTGCTTTCTCCCAGAAACATATATATGTCTTCTTCACTTAGCAGGTAAAGTGTACCCAATAGTTGCCACCAAGGCTATTGGCATACATCATGTGTGAGTTGTGCTCTTTGCACAAGTATCACATGACCAAACTAAATTCCTTTAGTGTGAATCCAAACTCCTCAAGTCATTCTACAATAAGTTGGAAGTTGTATATCCCCATGGCCTTCCTAAAAAAGTTCATGATCGCTACAAGATTTCAGTCTTCAACTCCTACCTCTTCCACATCAATCTCCAAATCTGGTTGAGAGAGTGCCTCCATGCACTATCTTTACTCAACTCTTGAAGTTTCTACGATGGGTAAGTCTATTGCCTGATTGTCCACAATGTCCATAAGTTGTTGTTGATGACTATTAACTTGGTGATGTCCCCCCTACTCCATGGAAAGTGAAGATTACAACTGTCTCTTACACTCACATTCATGGTTTTGTGGGTTCCTCAATTGACCAACCTTCCCCATGGTTTTCTTCATCAAATTCCTTTTCACCATCAATTGTTTCTCTTCTTACCCTAGACTACTTAGAGATGTTGCGTTGTGGATGAGTTCTAGTAGTTGTGTCATGTTGCAAAGCTTGTCGATGCTCCCACTAACTATTTTTTCCAACCTAATCATAGAAATTCTAGGCATCCCCTTAAGCTTCCTCTTCTTCATTAGGGGTGCACTTGGTGTTCTTTCCTCATCCAAGAATACTAAGTGACTTTCGTGAATGAGGAAAGGTGATTTGGAAAGTATGAGGAATTCCAAGCCCAAGATCATCAAATGATATTCCAATGGTGATGCAGATTTTATGAGCGGAATGAAATGAATACACATTATTAAAAGATACTTAACACAAAATAAGAGAGATACAATGAACTTGGCTTTCTATTCAATAAGGAAATAAGTTGAAACTTTAAAATACAGCGAAAACAAGCTTGTTGGAATGGTGGCGACTTATCTCTGAGAAGAGATGTGATGGTTGTGCTCATTCATAATAAGATGGTTACAATGAGGACCTAAAGGCATTTTACAATAAAACGGAATGTAAAAAACCCTAGACATCCAAAAACCTAACCCTAGGAGATGAAGTTCCAAAATTCATGTGGGCCCCGTTTGGGTAAGTTAGTACATCAACTTCCCGGGATCATAACTTTTTCATACGATCTTCGTTTTAGGCGCACGATAGACCATTGGAAAGGTCTAACCAAGAAGAATTTTTTTTGGCTGGCCTAGGTTAGTGCTTCTATCAATCACTTAGGCCCCAAATCCCCAAAAAATCTCATTTAAGGCCTCAAAACGACCCCAAAAGTTTGGAACCCGAAACATTACCAAAAAACTGCCAAGGTGGAAATTATTTTTCGAGCTAGTGGAATAGGTGGGTGGAAACTGATATCCACCTAGATCAATCCTCCATACTTAGGAAGAAATGGTATCCATTGCATTGATTTCCCCCATCAGATGAGGAAATTTCTACTGAATTTGGCCTCAGGTGAGCCACTAGCCTTGGTGCAGGAGCTGCCCTACTTTGACGACTTGATAAAGTTGGATCCTTTGTTGTCGGTTGCCCTTGATCTGTGTGTCCAAAATATGATCACTGGATTCTTGTTTCATGCAATCAAGGTTGATCTCTATTGGTGTCAACTGCTTTGCTATCTCCGAGGTGTCTAATAATGGTGGGAAATATGGTCGAAGGAGAGCCACGTTGAAGACTAGATGTAGACCAAGGAAGGGGGGAATGTTGAGCTCAAAATCATTGTCACCCACAACCTCGGTGATGGTGTACGACCCATAAAGGAGTGGACAAAACTTCTGATGGGGCCCTGTAAGGCGTTCTTTTTTCAAATGCAACCAAAATTTGTCGCCCACCTAAAACTTATGTGGCACCTAATGTTGATCATGGCGTTGCTTGTACTTGGCATTAGACTTCTATAGAATACCCTGAACCTATTGGTGGATGTGCTCGATCCGCTCAATGAACCGGTTAGCTTTGTCATCTTATGGTGGAGCAGGGGATGAGTCGGTCGAGGTGATCACCAGGGGTAGTGCAACATCCATGGGGCCCAATGGTTGGAATCCCAACCCCACCTGAAAGGGGTTGTGGCCAGTTGAGCTATGCAAGGCTCGGTTGTAGCTATGTTGGACATAGGGAAGACTCTCATCATATGTGTAAGGGTGTTTTGAATTGTACATGTGCAGGATATGTACGGACATACGATTTATGACCTCAGTTTGGCCATCTGTTTGGGGGTGGAAGGAAGTGGATTTGGTGAGCTTGGTATCCAGCAGTGACCAGAGGCTCGAATAGAATGAGCTGAGGAACTGACTATCATGGTCTAAGATAATGTTTTGTGGGATCCCAAAATGTACCCATACTCGTTCAAAGAAGATCTTGGCAGTGGCTTCTGTTGTGATGTTCTTCTTACAGGCAACTAGAATCGCCATCTTGGAAAAGTGATTAACAAACACAAAAATACAGTCATTTCCCCTCTTGGTGGATGGGATTCTTGACATGCATTCCATTGAGGTGGATTCCCACTGCCTATTAGGAGTAGGTAGAGGGGTGTACAGGCCTAAATTGTCGTGTCTTTTGTTTGAGCTTCTGCTCGATTTTGATGGCATATCGGTAGGTCACGCCCAAGGACGAGATGTCCAGAAATTCCATTTCGATCTCGATGTATCTATGTATATTACCACGATACTTGAGCACTATATTTCACTCTGAATATTTGATACCCATCTTGGTGTGCAAGGTATGGAAGATGTTTGTGAACTCTGGCACTGCTTGGTCTCTTTCTTGCCGCAGTGTGGTCCATTTGGCATACAAGTTGTCTTAACTTCCAATAGGGTAGTATTGTTCCCTAATAGCATCCCTGAAGGATTCCTAGATGGTTGTGACTGTAAATAATGAGGGTTCATCTATTTCCTTTAGCTCACAGAAACTTTCCCACCAATATTTGACATGGGGAATGGCTTTGAGGAGTGCAAAAGTAATTTTTTCTCTATTCGAAAAGTTATGGACAGAAAAATACCCTTCTAGTAGATTCAACAACTTGTCTAACACATCTGCGTTTATCTGAACTTCAAATATGGGAATATAAAATTTTATTTGTAGCTTGAAGGGGGTGGTGCCTCCACTCGAGGAAATGCGTTGCATGTTGGTAGCCGCTGAAGGATTTGCATGAAACTATCCATCATCTCGATCCTCTGTTGCATGAGGGCTTCCTCAAGCAACATTTTGAAAGGATCTCCTATCCCTTCATATTTCTTTTCTTCTTCCATGAGAGGTCACTTGGGCATGTGATAGCTTTTGTCCTCAAGAGAAACAAGCTCGAGACCCAATTCTTTGTACCCTGACCTCATTGGGGACATGCATTAAGATGGCAAGGAGCAGACTGCTATGATACCACTGATACAGATTTTATGAGCAAAATGAAATGAATAAATATTATTAAAATATGATTAACAAAAAATAACAGAGATACAATAAAATCGGTTTTCTATTCAATAAGGAAATAAGTTGAAACTGTAAAATGCAGCGGAAAACAAGCTTGTTGGAATTTTGGCAGCTTATCTCTGAGAAGAGATGTGACGGTTGCACTCATTCGCAAGAAGATGGTTACAATGAGGATATGAAGACCTTTTACAATAAAAGGGAATGTCAAAAACCCTAGACATCCAAAAACCTAACCCTAGGAGATGAAGCGCCAAAAGTCATGTGGGCCCCGTTTGGGTAAGTTAGTACATCAACTTCTCGGGGTCGTAACTTTTGCATATGATCTCTGTTTTAGGTGCACAATAGCCCATTGGAAAGGTCCAACTGAGAAGAAAAATTTTCTACTAGCCCTGGTTAGTGCCCCTAGCAGTCACTTGGGCCCCAAATCCCCAAAAAATGTTGTTTAGGTCCTCAAAACAGCCCTGGAAGTTTGGAACCCGAACAATTGCCGAAAAACTGCCAAGGTGGAAAATTGTTTTTCAAGCCAGTGGAATAGGTGGGTGGCCAATGATATCCACCTAGATCAAATGGAGCTACCAACAGATCCATGTTTCCAAACCACTCCCCCACTCTCAATGGTTTTGAATGAACAATCCTTGTCACCGACATTACTTAAACACTTTACACATTCCAATGTAGTTCCCAGGTTTGCGATGAACATACCTTGCAGCGCATTCAGTCACAAAAATGTGGGTCACCCCAGTTTCAACCAAGGCTTCCATTCTCATCCCACTTATTGTTTTGTCCACAAATCATATTCCTTCAATTACTTCACTTTGTGAAAATTGTCCTTGAACTCTTGCATGTATTCCACCAACGTTTTCATCTTTTCAATCAATTTCTACATTTGGAACATCTCTGCCAAGGGTTATGAATCCTACATTGTTGGTGTGAGTCGAGCCTCCTTTTCAACCAATAGAGCCAACTNTGGATTCTCTCCTCCCTGTTGGGTTGTTATATTATTTGTAGTGAAATTTTAGTCGAGGTAGATTGACTAATGGTCGAAGGTCGAGGTGGATCAACAATAGTCAAGGTCGAGGTGGATCGACAGTAAGTTGAAGGTCGAGGGAGTCGATCGAGTAAAGTCAAACTCAAAGATATCAATGACAAGTCAACCAACAAGAGGTTGAAGTGCGCCCATGAGATGAATGACTAAAGACCGAATGAAGGTTGACTCGTAGTCAACTTGTAATATGAATTTGAGTCAACTATAACATAATCCCCGGATTTGTGGGATTTGTAGCCAATGATATGCATGGATCTGTAACCATTTTTGGGCACTAATCTTTAGGGATTTTCCTATTGTAAAGCCTATAAAGAGGCGTGTTGTAAGGCCGTAAAGGTTAATTGATGAATCTTAGGATAGCCAGTCTTTAGAGAAATATTTAGATGTAGGTTGTTAGTCATGCATATGTAAGCTGAATTGGCTATAGGATTGTTCTTGCGTAGGAAAAAGGGTATAATGTTGATTGTGTCTTACTTGTGGACCAAGGTTAGACATGTAACCTTTTATTTATATTAAATAATACAACAAGAGAGAAGAATGCTCAAACGAGTGTTGGTTTTTGCGGTTTAGGGTTTCCAAGGTCAAATCTCTGCATTTTGTGTGATTTCTTGTGTCATTTGTGTTCTTGATTAAATTATTCTTCTCTTTTGCTAGGATTAGTGTGGAAGTGTCTCTCATTTCATGACATGTGGTATCAGAGCTTAGATCTACCCTGACAAGTCAGTTATCATAGAGGTGTTATGCTTTGGTGAGTATATCAAATCTTGATTTACCAATATTGAATCTGAGAACTAAACCCTAGGTACAGTAAGATTCGTAAGTCATAAATTGTGTTAAATATCATGGTAAATAATGGTGAGTAATTCTAGAATAGAGATAGAAATATTCAATGGCCAAAATTTTGATCTTTGGAAACTAAAAATGGAAGATCCTCTTGTAGAAAGAGAACAATGGACAACGATCTGTCCAGGTACCCAGCCGAAAGGCATGCTGACAGCAGAATGTAATAAACTTGAAAGAAGAGAAAGAAGTATGATTCATCTTTGTCTTGCAGATTCAGTGTTGTTGAATGTCTCAGGTGAAGATTCAACCAAGAAACTGCGGGACAATATGGGTAGCTTATACCATTCAAAATCTCTGGTAAATAAGTTGTTTCTCAGAAAGAAACTGTATCTTCTGAGGATGAGTGATGGAAATTCGGTGACTGAGCATTCAAATGTGTTTAATACAATGTTAAGTCAGTTATCGTCTGTGGATATTAAAATCACTAATGAGGAGAAGTGTATAATCTTATTATCTTATTTTCTAGACTCCTAAGATAGCTTAGTTGTGGATATTGGGACTGATAGAACCACACTACAGCTAGAGGATGTGGTTTCTTCTTTGTTGTCAGAATAAATGAGAAGGAAGAACACGAAATGATTGACCAAATATGATCTAGCAATGAGAGGTCGACCGATAGACAAAGATAAAGGAATATTCTATGGTATAAATTTCAAGTTGAAGGGTAGATATAGATCTCCAGTTCATCCGAAACGAAGATGATGGAAATGCGGTAAGGTTGGGCATTATAAAAAAGTATTGTAAGTCGAATGAAACAAAAGTCAGTGTTGGATCCGACGAGAAGCAATCGACTGAGAGAAAGATGATCCCGGATCAGGGATGTGATGTGTACCTGTCGTCAACTAATACACAGTCATATCAAGATGTTTGGTTGATCGACTTAGGAACATCCTATCATATGACACCACATAAAGAATGGTTCTGTGAATATGAATGATATGATGGGGGTGATGTGTTCCTAGGGGACGACTTCACAACCATAATTGTCGGACGAGGAAGAGTTTCACTAACACTGCAGGATGGGAGGAAAAGAACCCTTCTGGGTGTGCTACATATTCTAGGTTTGGAAAGAAACCTGATATCTATCAGCAAGATGAGTGATGCAGGTTGGCATATTCTGTTTCAGAAGGATTCGGGCAAGATAATCAGAGGTGTGATGGTCTTAATGAAAGGAGTTCAGATTGGTACCCTATACAAGGTCTTAGGGAATGTCGACTCGATTGGATGCAACAACATCATTGCTCTTGAAATCGACTCGACTGCGACTCAACTTGACCCCAATCGAGCTAATTCGGTACAAGCCGACTTGATAAGACATGATAAAATCGACCCGACCAGGTTATTACATGAGAGGATGGGACACATTGGAGAAAAAGGAATTCGAAATATGCACAAAAAAGGTATGGTCAAAGGGTTTCCTGAATGTGGTTTAGAGGTCGAACCTTGTGAACATTACATATATGGAAAAAAAAGTTAGGCGAGGTTCCCATCTGGAGGGACAAGGGAAAATGGGATTCTAGAAATGGTTCATAGTGATGTTTTTGGCCCAGTTACAGTGCCTTCACTTGGTGGATCCATGTATTATGTCTCCTTCATAGATGAATTTTTGAGGAAGACACAGATATATTTCTTGAAGAAGAAATCAAAGGTTTTCGAGAGATTTAATGAGTTTAAATCTCTTGTGGAAAACTACACAGAGAAGAGGATTAAATTTCTCAGGACTAACATCAGTGGTGAATTCTATGGAAAATAATTTGATCAGTTATGTAAGCAGTGTTTCATAGCACACCAAAATACCACACCATATACCCCACAACAAAATGGAGTTTCTGAGAGAATGAACATAACATTAATGGATAAGGCAAGGAACATGCTCAGTGGTGTTAGGATCACACAAGAATTATAGGTGGAGGTAGTCAACACTGCAAGATACCTGGTGAATATGTCTCCTTCGTTAGCGCTACTTGACATGACTCCACATGAGGTATGGTCGGGTAAGAAGCCTTCAATGGCACATCATTTGGTTGTGATGCATTTGTGCATGTTCCCAAGGAAAATAGGAGCAAGTTGGACAAGAAGGAATTCAAATGTATTTTCATTGGATATAAAGAAGGAATGAAATGATATAATCTCTGGGATATTGCATCAAGGAGAATGGTGTACAGTCAAGATGTGGTCTTCATAGAAGTTAGAGGTAAGTCTGAGCCTGAATAATTTTTTCAGATCGAGAATAATCCTGAGACGGTGTGGTTTGAATTGAGGAATAAAGAAGATGATTCAAATGAGTCAACTGAATCTGAAGAAGAGGTGGAACAACAGACTTTGATGGTAAGGAGGTTAGAAAAAATAAGAAAACCAGTTGAAAGGTATAATCCTCCCGACTTTCATTCTGCATTAATGCTAACTACCATCAATGGTGAGCCCAAGTCGGTCAGTGAGGCAGTCGACTCGACAAGGGGTAAACTCTGGAAGGACGCCATGGTCGAAGAGATGGAATCCTTGCACAAGAATGAGACATGGGATCTAGTCAAGTTACCTAGTGGAAGAAAGCTCATCGGTAGCAAGTGGGTATTCAAGAAGAAGATGAATGTTGCAAGACAAGTTGAGAAGTTCAAAGATCGATTGGTAGAAAAAGGTTATTCCCAAGTCAAGGGAGTCAACTTCGGTGAGATTTTTTCCCTTGTTGCAAAACTAACTTCCATTAGAGTACTAATTTATCTAGTTGCAACATTCAATCTAGAAATAGAACAGATGGATGTGAAGACAACACTCCTACATGGGGACCTGGAAGAATAAATATACATGAAACATCCTGAAGGATTTTTAGTAAAGGAAAATCAAGAGTTGGTGTGAAAACTAAAAATATCCCTTTATGGTATAAAGAAATTGCCAATGATTTCATACTAGAATTTTGACACATACATCCTTAGTTTGGGATTTGTGAGAAGAAAAGTTGACCATCGCATATATTCCAAGGAATAAGGTAGGTGTTTCATATATGTAGCTTTGTATGTTGATGACATGTTTTTGATTGGAAACAACATGGACACGATAAAGGAGGTGAAGAAACAACTATCCTCCAAGTTCGACATGAAGGATCTCGGTGCAACTAAATTCATTATGGGAATGGATATTAAGAGAGATAGAACCACTAGAAAGATCTAGTTGAATCAAATGAAGTATATTGAAACAATTCTGAAATGGTTCAACATGTAGGATTGCAAACCGGTGAACATGTCAATTCCTATGGGAGCAAGGCTTACCGCTGAGCAGTGTCCAAAAATACAAGAAGAAATAGAGGATATGACACATGTTCCCTATGCAAGTGTTGTTGGTAGTGTAATGTATGTGATGGTTTTCACTTGACCATACATTTCCCATGCAATGGGAGTGTTGAGAAGGTACATGTCGACACCTAGCAAGGAGCACCGAAAAATTGTCAAGAGAATATTCAGGTATTTGTGTGGCACGAAGGACTATGCTATATGCTACCAAGGAAGACTTGGAGGTGACAATGGTAAATTAAATGTACATGGCTTTGTCTATGTCGACTGAGATGGAGATCTAGATCCACGGAGGTCGACCAAAAAATATGTCTTTAGGATGTTCGGTGGAGAAATAAGTTGGATGAGTAAGTGACAAGAAATTGTGGCCTTGTCAACAATAGAATATGAATACATGGCAGTTTTTAGCACTCTGTAAATTTGTTTGGCTGAGAAAACAAATGACAGAGGTAACCTACAAACCAAGTTTAAGACAAGAAACTAGCCTTTCCAATCTAGAGAGGGCTCTCTCTGAGACTTAGTCTCTAACAGATAATGGCTTTGAATTGTCGGCTAGGTTTATTGTGTTTGTGAAATGTTTCTGGTTCCGCTGGCAAGGAAATACAGAACCTTGGGCCATAGAGTTAAATTATAGAAATCAAGGGAAATAAATGACTTGGTAACTGAAACTTTGAGAGGATAAAGGCTAAGTAGGAAATGGTCTTCACTTCAAATGTCATTGTGTGTGGTGAGAGAAAAAGTGCATAAAACAACTTAGAGCACCATTGAATATGAATTCTAAATTACTTAGAATAAAACACAGGAGTTTAAATGGTGAAGTCTAAAGAACCACACAATGAATTCTAGACTTATTAAACGTTCCAATTTAAATAGAGTAAATACATGGATATACAGAAAATAGGAAGTACTTACATAGAATAGATCACAATACATCAAACCACCACCATTAGAATATTTTCGTCAAAGCCTCAAGACCTTTTCATTATATTTCAATCAAGTTCGAAAATTACATTCAATAGTCTATTGTCTACACTACTTTTCCAACCAACCTGGCTTACATTGAAAATATGAAATATATAGAAAGATTTGCGCCCCTTGGGCTGCCATGCTCCAAACTACTACTCCTAGAATTTCAGTTATGGTTATTCCCTGCCAGATGATCTTTTGAATAGGACTTACTAATAATATGAGCCCAACTACACCCAATCATGTCATAACTGACGTCTCTATCATGATCGTTCATTCATCAACAAGATTCAATCATTAGGAGGTGATGCATCGACATTTCTCCTTTGAGTGGTCACCCGAATGATCGAGCACCCTATCAGAATTCTTCCACCCAATGTAATTGGCTTTGGTTGTTGTCGTGCGATCACTAGTCGTAGTGTGCATGTGGCGAGTTGGTATGGTGGATTATTGTGGGCTGTCACTCATGATTTCCAGATGGTGATGACGGTTGAGGGGGCACGCATCTCCTTCAAAATTGTTATGTGTTCCGCCTACACTTTTCTTTCTCGACAGGTGGGTTTACAACATCTACACAACGTATATCCATAGCGTGGGTACCCATTATATTCCTTGCTTCCCAACAGGAAATAGGACATGAGGGGAGAGATATTGCATGCCACGTTCAAAAAGACAAAAACGGGGTTGGGTCAATTATGTTTCTGGCCTCACCTGTAGTCTTGATACTCTAAGTGTTTTCCTAAGAGACCAGTTTTTCCTTTTCAGATTCTTCACCTGTCTCCATAAGACCGTGTTCCCTTTTAGATTCATTTGAGCACTGGCTAGCATCACGCAAATGTTTTCCATGACCGGTCCACATTCCTTGAAGTGCTCTGTGATTCTCTCCTCTCCCATCCTCTGCTCCTCGTGCAGCTGAATGATCACATCTTGCACTTATCTGAGCTATTTCTTGAGCCAATTCGCATTCCCTTATCGGCTCTACGATGATGTTGTTTCAACAGTCTTTTACGCTAAATGATTTCTCAATTCTCTATTCTCCTGGTACAACTTGGAAATATCGAGCTGCACTTGCTTCAGCTCTTGTGATAGCTTCTGAACCTCCATGCTTTCAGTGTCCGACCTTCTCCATATTTGACTGATTTCTCAGCTTGAAACCTCAATAGGTTCTAGCCGAACAACATGCACAAGTAACTTCTTAGCAACAGATTGGGTGTGCGGTTCCTTTGGAGCTTGGGTCTCCTCGAAATTTTTTATCAACCTCAGCCTGCCTCTTTTCTGGGGTACTAGTTGTTAGGAAGATGAGCCTTCTACTGTCTTTCCTTTTCCTGCAGCCCCCTCTATTGTTTCCCCCATGGGTAGAGGGGGTCCTCCTTTGGGGTCCCTGGGGATGTCGGCTGAAAACAAAAATGAGTCTCAGTCCTTGCCCAACCATCTCAATTTCTTGACTACCAATAACTTGATTAATGAGATATGGGATAAATTCTTCTTCGGTTGGTCCGCTTCGGCCTGGACGTTATCTGCCATTGCTCTTAGACTTTGGTGAAAAAATAAAGATAAGTTCAAAGGCCTCTTCCCTATGAAATGAATCAACAGCCTGATGTGATGCAGGTATATTCTGTCAGACCTTCTTTCACAGGTGAAATACCTTCTAATCACCTTCAAGAGTTTCTGAAAGGCTCCCATAGATACCGACTTGGAATGCCCGCTCTAATTTTCCAATTCAGGTTGTTTGGTTTGATGAATTATTCATAGAATAATGCATCTAAATGCATGCCCTTAGACCACCTTTCACCACACGGTGGGATATCCATCGCGGTTGGTAGAGTTTCCTCCATCACCAAGAATGTGATTCCTGCAATGACCACATGGAACCCATTAAATCTGAGAGTGAATTGTTCATCTAGTTCCGCGTTGTATCCTTGGATTTTATAGCAATAGTGCATACAATCGACATGTTTAAAAGATTCCTTGACATTTGGATTCTCATTGATTAACACCAAGTCCTAAGGTTTAGGCCTCACAACTTTGCCACTTCGCGCATTATTCCTAATGTATGGGGATGTTGTTATGATGCAAATGTGTATTTGTTTCATGCATACAGTAATGAAATATGACACCCTCTTCACACAACAAATGGAGAATGATATGCCTCAGAGAGACCTTTCATAGTGGAAATGAAGAAAGTTTTGCGCGATAAGAGAAAAAAACTCTAGTATTTTATTGTGCAAACGCCGGGCTCTATGAAGACTTTAGGCGCAGAAACAGGTCGATGTTGTGATAAATGATAATGGTAGGCTCGTCACAGTAGGGAAGCATGACAAAAAATTCAGGCGTGGAGGTATGGCATTGAGACAAAGAAATAATCTAAGGAAGAAAGGATGACTACGAGAGAAACTGTCACCCGACATACTAGCTCGTGGAAAACTCCAATAGGATTCAAACCATGACTAAATATGGATGAGATGCGGCAATATTGACCGAAAAGGTTCGCAATATAGCTGATGGAAACCAGCTTTCCCTCAGCGAAAAGACTCAGGAGTTGTAAGAAAAATCAAAGGAAACGCACAAACTTGAATGGTAAAAGAGAAGCACGCAGGGTGACTGGTATTTATAATTGAACGGGTGAGGGATGGAATCATGACAGAGGACATTGAATCCATGGTGAGGATAAGTTTTGGAGCAAGCCAAAAATTTGCGTAGCACACTCACATGATGGGTACACTTCGAAGTGTGCAAAGTATATATTATAAGAGTTGCAGAGTATATTTGATATGAGCACCATGATTTGTTAACCTTTTTGACTTCATAATGAGGTGATGACGGTCGTTATATTTGTCGACGTGACCTTTACTCTAACAACTTGCCTCGACCTCTGGCATGTAAATTCCCTCTTTCTAACAAGACCCAACCTTTTGGGAAAAATACCTTTACAATTCACACATGTTTAATTATGACGCCCCTTCCTGAATCCAAGGGCTAGATCCGCCACTTGTTGACTTCGACCCATTTGTTGCTCAGTACTTGACCTCACACGCTTCGACACATGAACCATGACTCATCTAGGACTGACTCTAAATGAAAAAATGGTGGTACTAACAACTAAATCCAATGGGGATGCTATCCGCCCGGTGAGGTGGAAAAGAACAACAGACCAGGTGCCTGACCATTGGGATTTATTTGATTTTCAGACTCTAAAACAATGGAAAGAACTCACCCTAGACCGTCTTGACATATTCATGACTGGACTTAGCACAAACTTAGGGCCTTCACTTCGGGCTTCAATTTTCTTCTGACTACTGACTCGAAACGTATTCTTTGAAAACATAAAAAATGGTTGTTTACAATGACATGAAAGACTGAAATAGACCATAATAAACTAGATAATTTTTAAGGAACCTGCCTTTCACAAGTCCCCCACCAATGAGTTCTCCATTAATCTCTTGTAGCAAATATGTGTTGTTCCTTTGATACACAACAATCCTGAAAGGCCCCATCCAAAGATGATCAAACTTTCCATGCTTCCCTTTGTCTTCATTCCTTGTGTCCCACTTTAACACCAGATCATTTACCTTGAAATCCTCCATCTTAGTGTTCTTGTTGAAAATATTCTTCATTTTTTCTTGGTGAAGTTGTGACCGGTTGAAAACTTCTTCCCTCATTTGTTGCACGTGAACCAATTGGTTTATCCTCCTCTGAGCGTCGTTTGGTTCGGCCTCTTTCTCTTGCAACAACCTCCCAACTGGAAATCCCAACGAGGTGGGGAAAACCGCCTCTGCATCATATACAATTTGGATAGGTGATGTGGAGATGGACTTTTTGGTAGTGATTATGTCAGCCCATAATGCATAGATAAGCTTCTTATGCGAGGCCTTCTTGTTGTTCTGCAATATTTTTTTAATAATCCTAGTTAAAATTTTGTTGGATGATTCTGCCAATCCATTACCCTGTGGGTAATAAGTCGTAGAATGTACCAGGGTTATGTTGTAATCGTTACAAAAATTCTCCATATTCTTGGACTTGAACGTTGCTTCTTATCCGTGATGATCTTGATAGGGCACCCGAACCTATACAAGATATTGGTCTCCAGGAACTAAATGATAACTGTGTTGGTATCTTGTCTTATGGGGACCACTTCGATCCATTTGGGGAAATAGTCTGTGGTCATTAGTATCCATTTATGTTGAGCTAAGGATGGTGGATGGATTTCTCCTATAAAATCCAGATCCCATTGCATAAATGGTGCTTTGATAGAGATAGGCTTTAACAACAGAGGTTGCATCTTTATTTTTCCATTGAATATTTGGCATTTGTGGCAACTGGAAACTTCCTTGTATACATATACAAAAATATTGGGCCAATAAAATACTACCCTCAATATTTTTTGCGCGGTGGTCTTCTAGTAATGATGCCCCCTATAGTCCCCTTTGTGGAACTCCTTGATATCTTGTTCTATGTATTTTTCCAGCAAACAATTTAGCAAGATCCCTCATGGATCTTTCCAATATAGAGAGTTATCTAGGATGCAAAACTTATCCGCCTTCAACTTCAAAAACCTGGCCTTGGTTTTTCTCAACCCTAGAGGATCTTGTAAATTTATCAATACTTAAATAATTTTAGTGTACCAAGGAAAATCTATGAATTTCTAAGATACCTGCGAGGCTACTTCTTCTTGTTGGTTCTCCGATAGATCATCAATGAAATTTATTCCCAAAACATCGCAGTTCGATTGCGCCATCAATTTTTCAAGCCCCTAACCCTTAATCGGCTTTGTAGGCTTGA
>JASDQU011402024.1:17908-30161 GCA_032191745.1 Picea mariana
TTGTAGGTTCTTTGACAGATCAACAATGAAATTTATTCCCAAAAAATCACAGTTCGACTGTGCCATCAATTTTCCAAGCCCCTAACCCTTAATCGACTTTGTAGGCTTGATTTCGAGGTCATATTCTAGCATGACTGTGATCCATTTACCCCTTCTCCCCTCAGGTTCAAGATGAGTCAAGATATCCTTGAAGAAATTGTTAGGCACATAAGAAATGACGCGGGAATGCAATATATAATTCCTGAATTCCTTGAGGGCCTTCACTAAGGCGTACCCTTTTTTTCCATGATATCATACCTTAGTGGGGAGTCTCTTAATGTCCCACTGAAATAGGCTATAGGCTTTTCAAAATTCTTCTCATCCTTCTGTAATAGGACACCAATGATGGTGTATTCTGAGGTGAAGGANTAAGAAATGACGCGGGAATGCAATATATAATTCCTGAATTCCTTGAGGGCCTTCACTAAGGCGTACCCTTTTTTTCCATGATATCATACCTTAGTGGGGAGTCTCTCAATGTCCTGCTGAAATAGGCTATAGGCTTTTTGGAATTCTTCTCATCCTTATGTAATAGGATGCCAACGATGGTGTATTCTGAGGTGAAGGAAAATAAGATAAAATCCCTTATGAAATCTGGGCTAGATAATACGTGAGCTTTGGTCAGTGCCACCTTGATGTATTCAAACAAATTACTGGCTTCGGGGGTCCATTTTATCTCATTACCTTTCCTGATCATACTCGTCATGTGCTTTATAATTTCAGCTAGATTTGGAATGAACCTCCTTAAAAAATTCACCTTTCCCAGGAAAGACTGCACCTCTTTCTTGCTCCAAGGAGTGTTGATATTCATAATCCGTTCCACCCTGTTGGGGTCTATATTTACGCCTTCCTTTGAGATGATTTGCCTCAACAATTTTCCTTTTTGCATCCCGAAAATTTATTTTTTTGGATTTAAAGATATGCCAAACTCTTTGCATTTATGGAAGACCTTCTTCAGATGTTCAATATATTGGTCTTTGAAAATAGAAAACACCGTGATGTCATCCAAGTAAATCATGGTAAACTTGTCTTTCTCTTCAGCAAATGCTATATCAATGACCCTTTGGAAATTTTCTCCAGCATTCATAAGCCCAAAAGGCATCTTTTCAAACATGAATGTACCCCACGATGTCGTAAAGGTTGTCTTCTCCCAGTCGTCTGAGTGCACCATGATCTGATTGTAACTAGAGAAACCGTCCAGCATTGACATTTTCTGAGATCCAACTACCTTCTGTGGGATCTAATCCATCTTCGGAAGTGGGTAGTTTTCCTTGAGTGACACTATGTTCAGGTTCCAAAAATCCACGCCTAACCTTATTTCGCTGCTCTTCTTCCTTACAGGCACCAGGTTGGCCACCCACTTTGAAAATATCAAAGAAACAATAATTTTGGCATCAAATAACTTCTTTACTTCCTTTTCAATCAGGGGCAGCAACAAGTGGTTGATCCGTCTCATCTTTTTCTTGAAACATTTTTTATCTTCCTTGATGGGAATCACATGCTGAATTACTCTAGTGTCATAGACTTTCAAGACTTCATAACTCCATGCAAAAATGTCAGGGAAATCTTTCATTAGGTTGATATATCTATTCTTGATATCCGGACTGAGTGTCTTTGATAGTTTTATTATCTTAGGATTCTCTTGAGTCTCGATGTTGCAATCCTCGATATCTCATCATTTGCAGTGATTATGGGATTTCTAGCTATGTCATTTTCATCAAAAAAAAATTCTAAAGGAAACAAACCTTTGGGGATAATGTTTTTTTTAAGCTGCAGTGTATCCCTTTCATCTATCTAGTTCTGAAAGGGGTCATTGTTACTACACGCAACTATGTCTTCATCCTCTTTGCAACAACACTCATCATTGATATTCACATTAGCGAACTCGTTACTCATTTGGAGGAACCTCTCCACCTGTTTCTCATCTTCAAACACTTGTCAATATTTGATGTTATCGGGTACTGCGGGCCTGTGTTTGACTTCGATCTCTTACTTCCTATTTGGAAAAATTGGAATTTGAAACACTGAAGTTGAGGTGGCCAGGGCATTGTAAATTTGATTTTTCCCCCTGGGGATCACTGACAAATTATAATTCGAGAAATCTTTGAGGAGGTCCAGCACTATATTTCTATATGCTCTTAGTCTGGGGTGCTTGGACTGGTATATACCCTTCACTTGATTTATGATGAGCTCAAAGTCTCCATTCACAACTATCCTCTTAGTGCCCAATTTCTTTAAAGTTCTCAAACCCAAAATTAGCGCCTCATACTCGGCCATATTGTTTGTACAATCAAAGGTGAGCTTGTAAGAGGATAGATTTGAGCCCACTTTGGGAGGATTTATCCATACACCAACTCCAACTCATTCTTTGATGATAGCTCCGTCGAAGATTATATTCCACATTTTTTTTTCCACGCGGTTTCTCTGATTTGCACATTCCTCCACTCAATGCACAGCCTTATCCTCGATAGTCATGAAATTTGTTAGCTCCCCTCTTTCAAAACTTAAGTCATTGTAAAAAATAGAGGAGCCAATTTTGGTGTCAACAGAGTATATATGATGATTATTTGGTTGGGTTTTTCTACTCACCATGTACTTGATAAGAACCTCTCTGTACAATCTCCTCTCTTGGCCAAAAACAGGGATGGTATAATAAGACATGTCCATCTGCAAGGTTCCCTTTAATTTCGCAGCCCATGATTTGGATAAAAACATGTTGAATTTTGGGGAAATGTAGTCCACCACCACATCCATGAACAAATTCTTCGACGAAATTTGAGATAACAACATGAACAAATCTTTAATCAAACCCAAACATTTCACCTTTCTTGAGTCAAAAGAGAAAAGATCTTTATAAGGTCTCGTGACGTCCAAGCCCAACTCATCCATGACCATCTTTGGCATGAGATTATGAGACATGACCAAATCCAACATGGCATTATGCAAAGTCATGTCATGAATTTTGAGACTGACATAGAAAGGGGGAACGTCCTCAGTATCACCAGTTTCTTCTATGCGCTGACCAAATAAGATGGTTAGGTGGTCATCCTGGACGTTCACGGTGTTGGGAGTCTCTTCCATATTTAACATCTTAATGATCTGATCCATATACTCTCTGTTATTGATTATCTCATTAAAAGGAACATATATTTTGATTTTGGCCATTTCATTCTCAAAATTGAAAGGAGGAGGAGGCTTATCTACCTCTTTGATGCTCATTTCCTTACTCGCCTCCAATGCTTTATTTAAGGATCCTTCCTTTGACTTTCCTTTCTCTGTCGCATCCTTTGCTGGATTGTATTTCTTTGGTTGGCTTGAGGAAGGAGTATTCACCTAAGGTTCCTTTGTGTGATTTGTCTACGGAGGCTCTACAAACATCTTTCTACTCCTAAGGTTGTATTGCTTTTGAAACTGCATGATTGCATTGTGATATCTCTTCTTGAACTCTTATGTTTCCGAATACAATGTGTCATCAGTCTCTATCATAAAACCATCATTCACGTCCATGAATTGATCGTATTCTCCCTTTGTTAAGAACACGTGTGTATTCGTATCGTCGCAGCAATGCATCTGGTCTTGGATCATCTGATCAAAGTCTTCATTTGCGTAGGTTTTTTGGAAAGCAGGTCTTATCTGTTGATCACCTTGATCCCTCTGGTCCCTCATCCTGATCTGCGAGACTAGAGCCCTTATAAAGTTTTGATTTATGGGTTGGAAATCATTTTTCTCCCTGGTGGTGGGCTTGTTCTCCATGGACAACCTTTCCATAAGCTTCTCCATTGTCTTCATCATCAAATCAAAATTTTTGTCTAACGATCGAGACGTAGAGGGTTGCACGTCTCCTTGGGGATTCTTGCCATTTCTGTCAAAATTTTGTTTGATCTTTCCCGATGCCATCAGATTTACTTCGACTTCGACTGTGTCGCTCATCATGGCACCTAAAGTATTAGATCTTATTTCTCTCAACAGCAAGTCAAAATCGTTGTTGAAGGAATCAATGTATCGAAGTTGAGAAGTTTTGGGAGGTGGTTTGACTTCTGTGGGGATTGAATTATAAACCTTCATGAATCTGGCTGAAAACTCTTGCACTGTTTCCTCTGGTGATATTTTTATGTTGTTATATTGAGTCAGTAATTACAGAGGATTCTTTTTGTCGCCCCATTTGACAAGAAACAACGTTTCAAACACTGCAAAATCAAGGATGCTCGTTGCTTGAAGGGATTTGAACCATTTTTGGACCTTTCTTGAGAGGCTCTACACAAACAATATCATTTTCACATCCTCATGATCAACCTCTTACAAGTTAACAAAATTTTTAAACAGGTCCAAGGGATTTTGGGCAGAAGAATTTCCTTCGACATCATATAACTAGATCCTATGATTATAGTTATGGGGCAAATCATGTAGTTGGGTTGGTAAGGAAAGAGGGGTGAATATGGTGGCCATAACTCTAGGATGGTTTTGGACTGGATGGATGGTCTGAGTGGAGATTATAGCAGCTCGTGGGGCTTTGGTCAGTATTGCAGATTGGAACTTCTTCTCATCGAAGACTATTTCGTCCAAGTAGGATTTTGATTTAGACCGAAACAGATTTTGTTCGAACAATGTATCGAAGTCAAGGTCGTTGATGCTTTGTACTTTGTCCTTGGGTAAAGATAGGTTTATGTCCAGGTAATAAAATGAGTCTAGTATCTGCTCCTTCGCTTTGTGCATAAGTTTTTCAGGATCAGACACAGGTGCTATAGGTCCTGTATCAGGGTTGGATCTAGTATAAACTTTATTTGGAACCAGGATTACTGATTCTTACTACTCTATGCTACTAGTCTCATTTACTGGAGTCACCAGGGTAAAAAGGTTTCAGCCAATATATACACCTGACCCACTTTTACCCTCAGGGGTCAAAGCTACAGCTTTAGTCATTTTCCCAAGGAAATTTTTATTCAATTCCGTCCCCGACAACGACGCAAAGATGTTAGCACTTTGTAAATTTTCTCGGCTGAGAAAACAAATGACAGAGGTAACCTACATACCAATTTTAAGAATGGAAACTAGCCTTTCCAACCAAGAGAGGGATCTCTCTGAGACTTAGTCTCTAATAGATAATGGCTTTAAATTCTTGGCTAGGTTTAATGCGTTTGTGAAATGCTTTTGGTTTCATTGGAAAGGAAATACAGAACCTTGGGCCATGGAGTCCAATTCCAGAAAGTGAGGGAAATAAATGACTTGGTAACTGAAACTTTGAAAGGATAAAGGCTATGTAGGCAATGGTATTTAGTTCAAATGTCATTGTGTGTAATGAGAGAAAAAGTACATAAAGAAACTGAGAGCACCATTTAAGATGAATTCTAAATTACTTAGAAGAAAACAGAGGAGTTTAAATGGCGAAGTATAAAGCACGGCATGATGAATTCTAGACTTATTAAACATTCCAATTTAAATAGAGTAAAGACATGGATATACAGAAAACATGAAGTACATACATAGAAGAGATTACAAGACATCAAACCACCACCATTAGATCTTTTCGTCAAAGCCTCAGGACCTTTGAATTATATTTCAATCGGGTTAAAAAATTGCATTCAATAGTCTACTGTCTACACTACTTTTCCAACCAACCTGGCTTACATTGGAAAGATGCAATATATAGAAAGAGTTTCACCCCTTGGGCTTCCATGCTCCAAACTACTACTCCTAGAATTTCAATTCTGGTTATTCCCTGCCAGATAATATTTCAAATAGGTCTTACTAAGAATAGGAACCCAACTACACCCAATCATAATCGACATCTCTATCATGATCGTTCGGTCATCAACAAGATTCAATCATTAGGAAGTGATGCACCAACGTTTCTCCTTTGAATGGTCACCTGAATGATCGAGCACCCTATTAAAATTCTGCCACCTGGTGTAATTGACTTTGGTTGTTTCCGCGTGATCACTGGACGTAGTGTGTATGTGGCGAGTTGGTATGGTGGATGACTGTGGGTTGTCACTCATGATTTCTAGATGGAGATGACAGTTGGGGGGGGCACGAATGTCCTTCAAAATTGTTATGTGTTTCACCTACAAGTTTCCTTCTCGACAGGTGGGTTTATAGCATCTATGCGACATATATCCATAGCTTGGGTACCCATCAAATTCCTTGCTTCACGGCAGAAAACAGGACATGAGGAGAGAGAGATTTTATGCCACATTCAAAAAGAAAAAAACGGGGTTGGGTCAATTATTTTTCTGGCCTCACCTGCAGTCTTGATACTCTAAGTGTTTTTCTAAGAGACCAATTTCACCTTTTCATATTCTTCACCTGTATCCAAGACTGCATTCCCTTTTAGATTCATTTGAGCACTAGCTAGAGCCACGTGAACGTTTTCCATGGTATCTCCACATTCCTTGAAGTGCACCGTGATTCTCTCCTCTGACATCCTTTTCTCCTCACGCAGTTGAATGATCACATCTTGCACTTCTCTGAGCTATTTCTTGAGCCAATTCACATTTCCTTCTCGGCTCTGCGACGTTGTTGTTTCTATAGTCTTTTCCGCTAACTTCTTTCTCAATTCTTTGTTCTCCTGGTACAACTCAGAAATAGCGAGTTGTGCTTGATTAAACTGTTGAGACGGATCCTGAACCTCCATGCTTTTAGTGTCCGACCTTCTTCTTCTTTCACTAATTTCCCATATTGAAACCTCGACAAGTTCTAGCTGATCAATGCACACGAGTAACTTCTCAGCAAGAGATTGGGTGCATGGTTCATTTGGAGCTTGGGTCTCCTCAGAATTCTTGATCAACCTTGACCTGCCTCTTTTTTGGGGTACTGGATATTGGGATGACGGCCTTATACTGTCTTTCCTTTTCCTGCACCCCCCTCTATTCTTGCCTCCACTCTTCGATATGTTGTTTCTCTCGTGGGTAGAGGGGGATCTCCTTTGGGGCCCCTGGGGACGTCATCCGAAAACATAAATGAGTCTTAGTCCTTACCCAACCGTCTCAATTCCTCTACCACCAAAACTTGATTAATGAGATATGGGATAATTTATTCTTTGGCTTGTCCACTTCGGCCTAGACGTTGTCCTCCATTGCTCCTAGACATTAGTGCAAAAAGAAAGGTAAGTTCAAAGGCCTCTTCCCTGTGAAATGCATCAACATCCTGATGTGATATGGGTATATTATGTCGAACCTTCTTTCACAGGTGAAATACCTTCTAATCACCTTTTCGATTTTCTGAACAGGCTCCCGTAGATATCGACTCGAAATGCCCGCTGCGATTTTTCCATTCAGGCAATTTGGTTTGATGAATTCTTCACAGCATGATATGTCTAAAGGCATTCCCTTAGAAAACCTTTCACCACATCGCGGCTGACAAAGTTTCCTCTGTCACCCAAAATGTGATTCCTGCAATGACCGCGTGGAACCCATTAAATTTGAGAGCGAACTATTCAGCCAGTTTCACATTGTATCCTTGAATTTTCTCGCAATAGCGCATACATCCGACCTGTTCGAAAGATGCCCTGACATTTGGATCCTCGTTGATTAACGCCAAGTCCTGAGGTTCGGGCCTCACAGCTCTTCCACTTCGCACCTTCTTCCTTATGTCTGGGGATGTTGTCATGATGCAAACGTGTATTTGTTTCATGTGCATAGTAATGAAATATAACACCCTCTTCGCGCAACAAATGGAGAATGACATGCCTCGCAAACACCTGTCAGAGTGGCAGTGGAAGAATTTTTGCGCGACAAGCAAAAATAACTCTAGGATTTTACTGCACAGATGCCAGGCACAATGAAGACTTTAGGCATGGAAATAGGTCGATGATGTGATAAATGATAACAGTAGGCTCGTCACAGTAGGGAAGCACGACAAAAAAATTGAGCATGGAGGCATGGAGCTGCGACAAGGAAATGCTCTAAGGAAGAAAGGATGATTGCGAGAGAAATTGTGACTCGATAGACTAGCTCATGGAAAACTCCAATAGGATTCACACCATGAATGAAGATGGAGGAGACACAGCAATATTGATTGAACAGTTTCACAACATAGTTGATGGAAACCGGCTTTCTCGCAGTGAAAAGACTCAGGACTTACAGGAAAAATCACAGACAATGCACAAACTTGGATGGTAAAAGAGAATCACTCAGGGTGACTAGTATTTATAATTGAATGGGAAAGGGATTGAATCATGAAAGAGGACATTTAATCCATGGTGACGATAATTTTTGGAGTAGGTTGAGGCTTTGGCAGTAGACTCACATGACGGGCACACTTTGAAGTGTGAAAAATACAGATGTTAAGAGTTGCAAAGTATACGTGATATGAGTGTCGTGATTTCTTAACCTTTCTAACTTCATAATGAGGTGATGATGGTCGTTATATCTACCAATGTGACCTTTACTCTAACAACTTGCCTCAACCTCTGGCACGTAAATTCCTTCTTTCTGACAGGACCCGACCTTTTGGGAAAAAGACCTTTACAATTCGCACATGTTTAGTTATGACGCCCCTTCCTGACTTCAAGGGTAAGATCTACCACTTGCTGACTTCGACCCATTCGTTGCTCAGTACCTGACCTTACACTCTTCGACACATGAACCATGACTCATCTAGGATTGAGTCTAACTAAAAAAATGATGGTGCTAACAACAACCACTCATGGAAGCACAAAACCAGTATGGATGCAAAGGATGTGTTCAGAAATCAGTTTTGAACATAAAGCTATGAAGGTAAGTTGTGACAGTCAAAGCACAATATTTATGGCAAAGAACCATGCTTCTCATTCAAATACTAAGAATATTGATGTACAATACCATTTCATAAGATATATGATGGAAAATAACAAGGTGCTACTAGATAAAGTAGACATGTTGGAAAACATAGCAGACTCGTTGGCCAAGTCTGTGAGTGTTGTGAAGTTATTTATGTGTAGAGAGGAAATGGGAATTGTTTCCTTAGGTCTATGAATGAAATTTTAGGAACCTCCTTTTTCAGCAAAGAAGACAACAAGCGGGAGAATGTTGGGTTGTTATACTCTTTGTAGTGAAATTCTAGTCGAGGTAGATCGACTGACGATTGAAGGTCAACGTGGATCGAAAAATGTCAAGGTCAAGTTGTATCGAAAATAAGTCAAAGGTAGAGGGATTCGACTGGGTAAATTCAAATTCAAAGATATCGATGACAAGTCAACCAACAAGAGGTCGAAGTGTTGGCATGAGACGATCGACTAGAGACCAAATGAAGTCTGACCGGTAGTCAACTGGTAATCCAACTTGGAGTCGACTATAATAGAATCCCAAGATTTACAAGGTTTGTATCCAATGATATGCATGGATCTATAACCATTTTTGGGTGCCAATATTTAGGGTTTTTTTATTGTAAAGCCTATAAACAGGTGTGTTGTAAGGCCATAAAGGCTAATCGATGAATCTTAGGGTAAACAATCTTTAGAGAAATCTTTAGATGTAATTTGTTGGTCATGCATATGTAATCCAGATTGGCTACAAGGTTGTTCTTGCATAGGAAAGAGGGTATGATGTCGGTTGTGTCTTAGGCGTGGACCAAGGTTAGACATGTAACCTTTTATTCATATTGAATAAGACAACAAGAGATAAGAATGCTCAAAGGAATGTTGGTTTTCTCGGTTTAGATTTTCCATGGTAAAATCTTTATGTTCTGTATGATTTCTTGTGTCATTTGCGTTCTTGATTAAATTCTTCTTCTCTTCTGCTAGGATTAGTGTGGAAATGTCTCTCATTTATTGATACTCCCCCAGTTCTCCCAATGCATCTGGCGCCAAATTATCAGTCCCACCCCTATCAATGCCTTCAGTTTTTTGACCTTGGACTCTATCAGTGCATTGAATTCATCCATCCTCTCCAAAGCCTCTTGGAGTTTCTTGAATCATTGAGTTACATTGTCTCTCTTGACCTTCCAAGTTTCATCACTTACACCATCCATTTCTTTACCCAACCCTTGTCACATGGTCTTCTCAAGAGTTGTGTGCAACTCCTCCACACTTTCCCAAGTTTGCAATGATTCCTACAGTCATCCACACATCAAAATTCTTGGATCACCCTTACGAACTTCTCCCATGGTATACATATGCACATATGACTATGCTCAAACCACTTTGATGGAACATCCCACCTTGTCGAACTGTTCACCACAGCCTGTGTCCAACTACCTCTACATTCAACTCTATGTGTGGGATTATGACAAGTTCTCCAACAGTCATGTGCTCATCCTCCATTCCCAATTTCTCATTTAACCCTCCGAATTTTGTGCTTGGCTTGCTCAAGGAGTGCGCCCAGGTCTGTTCACAAGTCACGACTTTGTCTGCAACTCATCATAAACCACCGATTTTGCACTCAGGTTTCCTCTATGATGGTTCAGTTCATCGAACCCTCACCAACTTGTGCCCAAACTATTTCTCAACAAGTTAACCCCCCACTGCCACTGTTTCCGCTGTAGTAGTGGTGGAGAGCACTAAACTGTCTCTCAAAATTTTCTCTGATACCACCTGTCGTGACCCCACAAGACACATTATTATATTTTGTGATCGTTCACCTCCTGAGGGTGTGTGACACTATGATGGTTCTTACTTGGTTTCTTGACACACAAATAATATTTAATCCAGACTACACCTCTTCACCTAGAGCATACCCATACTATGTTCTAGGCTACTGATGAATCACACTCCTAGTCTAGTGAAACTCTTGTATACTTAGACAATTGTTAATAGTTTAACACTTATTCAAATATAAACATACATTCATGAACATGAGAAACCAAGAGAACAACTGTGGAATAAATGAAGATAAAAAAAAGTAATAGTGTTGGTAACACAATCTGTTTCTAACACCCGACTAAGTCTTTGTTGTTGTGAAACAATTACAACATGAGCACTACCAGCTTGATTTACAAATTTGGCAGAGTCACAAAACTCGCCTCACCTCACCAAGACACTCTTAAATATATTCATCACACCAAGGCTTTATGTCGCAACTGTCTTCGCAACCTTCTGCGGTGCACCTCAATCATTCCCACAACCACAAACTTTATATCCCTTCATTACTGCAGATTTTCACCAAGATAACATAGATTTTGGCTCTGCCTCACACATGCCTCCAACATACCCACGTTTCCAAACTTCCCCAAAACCTCCCAGAGCATCCCACTCTTGGATAATTGTCTTCCATATTGGCAACTCTACCTCAGTTCAGTTCCTAAAACTTTCCTCATACTGGTTCTCCAAATCTTTTTCCAATATTCCATGCCTTCCTTTGGTTGTGCACCCTTGCTCTTATAGGAAATCTAAGGGTCACTTGTGTGAAACATCATGTCTCTTAGGTGTGTCATGTGCCTTCGCTAATTATAAAAATCAATTGACACGTTTCTCCCCTCCCTATAGAAACCCATGCACCCCTCAATTGTCATGTCTCTTGGACCGGTGCACCCCATTCCCTGGTCCGGTGCACCCCATTCCCTGGTATGCAACCCTTTCCTTGTGTGCTCTCTCATGTCGATCATTGTGACTCCTCGTGGGTGTGTCGATGGGGTCATCCAACCTCTTCGATGCGCCCATGTTGCCGAGGTAAGACAAGTCCAGTCCTTGGGCATGCTTACAAGTTGCCTTGCGCTTTCCCAAATGCAACCCTAGTATTCACCAATCATTATAAGGAAAGTAAGGTGTGTGCCCCCTTGGTTTCGCACGTCACCATCATGTGCCCAAGGTGCCCCTGTTCACACCCAAAAGTGTTTGTTCATCCAACCAATCACTTCTTCCTTGTGCTCTTCGTCCATTCTGTTGTTGAATCTGCCCAAGAAGCGCATGCACTCGGTGATGTCTTGGGAGACCTTACATCAACGAATTTAACAACAATTTCGTTGGATGAGATTAAAAAATATATAATTAAAATATTTGAAATGTTTCAAGAAATAAGGGAGAAAAATCTCACTTAACTTAAAAGAAGAATGGATGCAACGAAACCTAGCAATAAATGGAAGTTTGGATGGAGTAAATAAGAGAAAAAATTATAAAATTTCACAATGCAACTTATATTAACATTAAAGCTATTAAAAAAAAGAAAAAACCTATTCACTTTTAAAAAAAAAAAATTGGTGTCTTGCTAGCCTAGACAAAGAATAATAAAAAATTATGATGCACAAAAAATCCGAGAATTAGTATACATGGAGTGGAGTTGAACATGTAAAACGAGAATCAAGC
>JASDQU011402025.1:26796-37671 GCA_032191745.1 Picea mariana
GAAGGTCAGAACAGCTAACAGTATAGTACTAAATCTGCATAAAACCTTCTTCTGGAAATCATGGACAGCAAACAGAATGTGCACGAACTCAATCATATAACTCTCTATTCCTTGCCAAGAAGAATTACAAAGCAACTGCTCAAAACCCTAACTGTCTCACTACTCTAGTGAACCAGCATGCTATTCTTTCATAGAAGGAGAAGGCTAGGGTTTACAACAAAACTCCACCATCCCTGTGGTGCACCTTCTCTAGAAGTAAAAACTCTAAGTCTAGCTGCCTGGAAGAGTACACCCAACCTGCATGAGAAGATTCCCTCCTTAACTAAAAAAGTGTGCCCTAATCCAAATCTGGAGACCTACTCTTCCATGCACTTTTCCTAAAGATGGAAACAGTGCCTAAAACATAACTGAAACAGAACTTCTAAAAAGGGAAAAGCCAGTGCCTAGCTAAACTAATAAAAGCATGCTAAATACAACTCTATCTAAGTTTGGAACAGCGCCTAACTCAAGACAGCATGCATGTATAAAACAACAACAAGGTGCCCACAAAGTAATGTGCCTACTCCTTTAGTGCACCTAGTCAATGCGCCTCAACCATCCGAAACAAGTACTGCTGCAAGGGAACCAAGGCAAACAGGACCTGCTGGATAATCTGCACTGAAGGAGAACACCTGCTGCAGAATAGGTAAACTAACAATGATTACACTCTGACACCTCAAAGAACACTACTCTAGCATTGTAATGTTCATTATGAGAACTGGGAACACTTCTCTCATCAAGTTAAAGTGTGATTATAGCCATTTTGCTACTTACTGACTACAGAAATAATGTTGGTATAGACTTTTGAAAGAATGCAGGTCCCAATTCTATGAAATAGACAAACTGGAAATATAGAAACAACCAAATAATCTATGTGTCTTCTAAACAGAAAACTGTGGGGCACACCTGCTCAGCAATAGGTAAACTAACAATGATTACACTCCATCTCAAAGAACACTACTCTAGCATTGTAATGTTCATTATGAGAACTGAGAACACTGATCTGATAGAGTTAAAGTGTGAATATGGCCTTCTGGCTACTTACTGACTACAAGAATAATGCTGGTATAGACTTTTGAGAGATTGCAGGTCCCAATTCTGTGCAATAGACAAACTGGAAATATAGAAACAACCAAGCAATTTATGTGTCTTCTAAACAGAAAACTGTGGGACACTAAATTATTAAGAATGTGACCAGCCAGCAAATGCTAGTTTAGAACTACTAGAATGGCACAATATTAGAGGAGTTAGGTCTCTTCGAATCTCCTGAAATAGGAGTTTCAGTTTATGAGTCAATTATTCAGAGGGAAATCTATTAATTTGGTTTATTATAGCCTCTTCTTCCATTTCTTTGGTTTCATATAACTTTTGAATCTTCAAACTACAATTTATCTGACCGTTTACTGCACATAGCATAACCCAGGATCAGATATTGACAAAGAAAGAAAAATGAAATACAGATTACTACAACTTACCAGGATATGCATGCAAAGCTTCAACAGCTGCAGATATACTTGCAGCATCTGCACCAAGCATTATTACATGACCACCTAAAAGCCCATCCCTTTTGTACAAGTTTGCAAATTCAGCAGGTGACTTTTCAGATTCGAAATTAGTAATCAATGTTGAGCTTTCTCCATTTAAATCATGTAATGTGGATCCAACAATTTGTTTTACTTTTCCCTGTAAATTTCCTTCAAAATATGTCAAATGATCATTGTGATAGTCTGCAAATAATTATCTATTCAAAAACCACAACATATAATCCACAATTAAATTATTTCAGATGAAATGTGTATAATATCAAAAACTCAGAAAAGTAGTAACGAATTGTGATATCTATTGAAATTATGAACAATCGTTGAGCACGTATATATAATATGGTAAAGGTACTTGGAAAACTTGAATTGAAATTATGAACAATCGTTGAGCACGTATATATAATATGGTAAAGGTACTTGGAAAACTTGAATTGCCTCCATCACTCAACCACTAAAGGTAATACAATTTAATTTCATCTTCTCTCCAGTTTGGCCAACACAACAGAAATGAAGAGGAAGGATTGCATGCATATTAACTATCATGATTCATAATCAACATATATTCAGTTTATATCTCCTAATTCACATGTGAAAAAATAAAATACCCATAACAAAATAGTACCAGCCAAAATTAGTTGTCTAAAGACTTCCAATAGAAAATTAGAAAAATACAGTAATTGCATTCCAAACTATGAACCCAGGAATAAGATTTTGTGCTACCGCGAGAAAGTTTATTGCAAGACACAGGTTTTCAACAAAGACAGCAATTGTTAAACAATCAATGCTTTCAACTGATGCAATCAAGAAGGGTAGAGAGAGAAAAGTACACATAAATAAATAAAAAAGAAACAATATATATATATATATATAAAAGATTACTAGACATGCATAACAATTATGAGAAGCAAAATGAGTTGCAAAGATATGGTACTCTTGTTAGAGTAACCTGAGGATCGGAGGGTTTGGGCGAGGATGAGGGTTTCTGCAGTTTTTGGAGGGTTTTATAGGGGTAGAGGTGTAAGGTGACTAGTGGCACCCTCCCAACGTGGGGTCCGGCCGGATGGACAACTATATCCAGTTAGTGGATTATTCTAAGGATCCGTTGTCAAAGGATTTTATATTCACAAACCTTGTCGTTAATCCAACCTTGGACCCGTACTTTGGAATTGATAGTTAGCCTGCTCCGGTTGAAGGCTCTTGAGTCTCTCCTTTTGAGATTTGTCCTTATCCGAACGAACCATTGAAGGACCTTGGGAGAAGGTAACCACAGAAGTATTGTGTTCCAGCGATGTGCATGCTAAGGCTTTTCATGCATGCTCCATGGAACCCTCGGCTTCTCCAGTCATCCCTTTAGCAAAGCAGACTAGTGAAGAGGCTTCTCACTTATAGGGTTTATTGGCAATAAGATTGATCTAGCGGAATTTCAAGGAGGTGGGTTACCTTCATCGCACGGGGGGGGCAGAAAAGAAAAGGAGGAAAGTTGTTAAAAATCGAAACAGAGGGGTTTCGCTAGTTGTGGGGGAAGATTTCAAAGTTAGTGAGATTGAGGAGCTGGAGGGATGGGCACTCATTGGTAAATTTTGTGGCTACAAAACGTCTGTGCAAACTCTCAACTCCTAGGTGGAAAAAAATTGGCTCTTGGCTCTCAATCCTTGGTTATGCATCAATTTTTCACTTCTTATCAAGGGAATGGATCGACTTCATCTTTCAGTCTAAGGAGGACGCAAGCAAAAACTTGTCGAATCGTTGGTTCTGGAACCGACATTTGTGCCAAACCTTGGCATCCATTATTTGATGCTTGGGAGGAGGTACTTTCCACTATGCCCACTTGGATTAAGCTCCCTAATTTGCCTCTCAAATTCTAGATTGATTCAGGATAGAAGGCTATAAGTGAATCCCTGGGATCCTATATAGCCTCTAATGCCAGTTATAAGAAAAGCAAATTTAGATCTGTGGCGCAAATTTTAGTGGATTTGGACCCAACACAAGGGCTTTTCAAGTCATTGGAGTTGGTTGTGGGAGATAGGTCTTACACCCATCCATTGGATTATCCAAATGTGCCCTTCCAATGCTCCCAGTGCCATAAGGCAGGTCATGTTATGGTGGACTATAAATTAAAGTTCCTCAAAAGATTTCAGGGGGTCGCGTGCTCGGATGTTGGTGTAAGGACGGGGGATTCTAATACCCCTGTGTAGGCCAAGGTTTCTTCAACACCATCTAACATCCCAAAGATTCGCAAAAAGTGGAGTGAAGTTATGAAATCAGGTTTTGATCAGAAGGGCTCCCAGAGTGAACTCTTGGTGGAGGGCATTGCTATCCAGTTGGAGAAAGACGTGCCACATACTTAGGAGAATCAGGATCCATGGGATTGTCTTAGGTACGATTTGGAGCTTACGACCTCTCAATGGAGCAAGATCCAATCTCTCTGGACAAAAATCCTGGATTCTCATCATGATTCGAGTAAGATTCACCCTAATCCCATCCCAAATCATTTTTTTTTGTACTCGATTCTTTGGTCTCTAATTTGCATAGGACTAGGGAAGGGACGAGGCCTTGCATATCTTCGGGGATGACTTCTAAAAATTGTACTCAGGAGAGACGGGAAAATGATTCCTATGCTATTGACTTAGCTAGAGACTATGACCCTTTACCTCACAAGTCTTCTATTAAGCATGAAGCTTCTTCGACGGGTTCCCTCTCTATCTCTTCAAGTAGAGAACCTTATCTCCTTCGTCCTAGGAGTTCTACTCAAGGCATGGCTTCCTCAGGGGGGTTGGGGTTTGATTCTATCAAGGAACCTAGCCACACTAAAGCAAGTCATAAATCTGCACTTAAGCATGTGCAAGAGAAAGCTTCTTGAGAAGTTTCTCAGGGAAGATAGCAATAATCTCCAAGGTCCTTAGAGCGAGACTAACCCCGATAGTTGTTTCTCCATGAAGTTGATGTCGGTCAACATGCGGAGCCTGGGAGGGAGGGCCAAAAAACTCTCTTTAAAGAGGCTTGTAGATTATGACCGACCCAATATTGTGTTAATTCAGGGAATGATGGGCCGCAGTGACCCTATTATTGTTGAACAGGTAAAAATGTTTCTGGGATGGAGTTTCTTGGTTTGGATTCGAACAACTCTTCGGGTGGGATCATTACAGGATTTTCTTCAAACTTTACACTTATCAATTGCTTCTTTATTTCCTCAAGTCTCTGCACAGAGCTCTTCTGCAAAGAATTAGATCGCTCTATCGCTCTTTTTAATATATATGGGCCCTATGAGGGCTGGGAGGCATTTTGGGACAGACTGTTTTCTCTCGACCTTATCCAATCCGACAACCTAGTAATTGGCGGAAATTTGAATTCCACCTTATGTAGGGATGAAATTTGGGGAGCAACTGCTCGCAAAGACAAACTGGCAAGCTTTTTCTTAGACAAACGTGAGGTGGCAAGTCTGGTTGATGTCGAACCTATTGTTCTTAGTCTGACTTGGAGCAATAATCGCAATGGGGCTAAAGGTGTTTGTAAGCAGCTTGATCAATTCATCGTGCATCACTCATTTTTACAGGATAATGGGATTTACCGCTCTTGTGTCGGAAAGGTTTGTTGATCTGATCATTTCCCTATCTTTTTAGAATGGCCCACTCAACGAGGAAACCTGGTGCTCCTTTCAAGTACAATCCTTCTTGGGTTGAGGAAGAGGAATTTTGGATTCTTATTCGTGAACAATGGACCCCCTTTCAGTCAAGCAACAGTGCTTCAGCAAGTTCTCAGTTTGTCATTGCCCTTAGGATCAAAGAAAAAGTCTCATCTTGGTTTGGGGAACAACGAAAAGCTCTTGATGGGGATCTCCGAAATACTAAATCCGAGCTCGGGACTCTATACGACCAACTTCAGGATGGCCATTGGACTCCTATGGAGCAAGAGAAATGTCAATCATTAGAAGCTCTTGGGAATAAATTATTGTTGGAGAATGAAAAAGCAAGGCCTTCCGGATAGCAACAGGTGATCAAAATACCAAATACTTCCAAAAATTTGCCAATTATCGTAAGAACTACAACACAATCTGAGAGCTACAGAATGCCAATGGTGGTGTGGCTCAAAGATTCAGAGAGCTAGCTGCATTGGGTGTTGAGCACTTTCAATCTCTTTTCAAGGAGTCGACGCAGGTCAAGATGGGGGAAATTCTCAAGTTGATTGTCTATTTTCCTAGGCTAATTGAAGATGAGGATAACCAAGAGTTCTTCTATGAAGTCACAAAAAGGACAAGACAAGAGTCCCAAGCCGGATGGTTGGACGGCCAAATTATTCAAAGATTTTTTTGACATAATCAGGGATGATTTGCTTCAGGTTGTGGAAGAAGTTTGTCTCTTTGGTAAAATGTTAAGCAGCATATATTCTACGTTTATAGCAGTCATTCCTAAGATGGACCATCCTTCCTCTTTTGATGACTTTCGACCCATCGCATTATGCAAATATCATTGTTGTCCGCATTAAACCCGTTCTATCCAATGTCATCACTCCTAAATAGTTTGGCTTCCTTTGAGGATATTGGCCCAGCTGTGAAAAAGGATAGGGAAGTCAGGGAAGTGATTATCAATAAAAATATGGCTTGGGGTTTTTTTGATGGAGCTTGTCAGGGAACGGACAATATCTGTGGTCTTGGTTTTATTCTCTACTTCTTAGATCATCATTATGTTACTAGCAAAGCAAATCTGGGGTTTTGAACCAACAATCAAGGAGAGTTTCATGCTCTGCTTGCTCTTCTCAAATGTGTTGTGAGCAGACACACTCTCGAGCTACAAGTCTTCAGGGATTAAAAGTTAACCATAGATTGGATGAAAGAGGATACTCAATTGAACAAACTAGACTTAATGAATATTGGACAATGCTTGAAAAACTTCTCTGCTCTTTTCCATCATCTAAACTTTAGGTATGTTTATAGAGAGCTAAATATGTTTTTTGACTCCTTTTCTAAAACTGCTTTATCTCTGACTGAAAGCCAAATGGTTCTGGAAGAATTTTATGAAGGAGAGCTAGTCTCCAAACAAGATTATGATTACTCTTAAATGTAAGGCCCTGTGCAAATGGTTTATTGAGTCTATTTTGCTCTATGTATGATCTGTAATGATACATGTATTGTCCTTCCTAAGGATGATGAGATTGTAAACCTTTCCGACTTGTAGAGTTTTTTTGTTTTTTATGTCCTAAGCATGCTTAGCGCTGCTTTTATGATTGTGCTTCAGCACCTAAGGGTTGTAACTTCTTTTTAGATTATGTTTAGGAGTTAATTTTAATTTGTTAAAGGTTTAGGGGATCTAGCCTATATGAGAGTCAACAATGCAAAGTGCAATATTTCAATAAAAGGCAAGCCCTTTTCCTAAGTCAAGTAAGACTAGTGCCTAAGGTTGGGCAAGGAGTCAACTAGAGTTACAAAAGATAGAAAGAAAGACTTTACAAAGTTTACAACCAGATACAAAGGAATTACTTTACAAAACAATTGAATTAGATACAAGTAAATGAAACAAATATATATACAAAGAATGCTAAAGATACAACAACAATATACAACTATCAACAAATGAAATAGGCAAGCACTAACTAAACTAACTTGACTTATTTGTGCAGGGAAAGAAAATATTACTCAAAGAAGATCACCACAACACAACAAGCCAACAACCCAAACAATGAAGTGCCTCCACAAGATGCGCAACTTCAAGGGGTTGTCTCAATGGCATTCAACACAACTACAAACCCAAATAAGAAGTGCTTCCACGAGATGCGCAACTTCAAGGGGTGATTTAAGATAGATGCAAGATCAAATAAAGAGCCTTCAATGGGCAAGTGTGCAACTACTAGTTAATTATCCACAATGCTCAATAAAATCACATGTAAAGTAACTTAAAGTGAAATGCTTGCTGAAATTATAGAGCATAAACCATCAAAAGTTTATGAAATTAAACCAAGGTTGAATTAGATAAGTTTTAGGATTGATTAAGTTGATTAAGTGAAAGTGTGAATCCTAAAACTATGTGACTTCCCTAGAACTCTCCCTACTTATACCAAAAGGACTGTTGGGTGCTCAATAAGTGAGGCAAACAAGGCCACACCATAGCTCCACAGGTCAATCTGGGGAACAAAAGTACTCCAACAAGGGGGACACCTAGTGCCGTGAGACCATCCCTGATCTAGCACCCCAAGTCTTTTCCTTAAGTCCCTTTTTTTATAGCAAAGTTGGGACAATTAGAGGTGCTCTAATTAAACTAGATTGATTGAAGACCTATGGATCTGAGGTAATTTGAACTTAGAATTAGTTAAGTTATGTTGAGTGCTTGAAAAATAAATTACAAGAAAGTAAAAATGCTTGAATGTACAAGTGCTTGAAAATAAATGTGAAGTAAATTGCTTAAACTTGAAAAGAAATTAAGTGGTTGAACTTGAAAGCAAAGCAAATACTTGGAGAGATAAGAAATGTTTGAAAAACACAAGTAAGTTACTATGCCTCCACGGCTTAAGCAATGAAAAGAAAAGAGCTTCTAAGATCTAAAGATGAACCATAAACACAAACACTAGAAGCAATAAACCACAACTAACACCTAGCCTTACGATAAAGAATGGTTGGCTTGGCCAAACTCTTTCCTAGGTGTAGGCAAACAAATAATGAATGAAATGACTTGAAAAGAAACTAATTTTAGACACACAACCTTGTCTTAAGGACAAGTGGGGAAAACTAGAAATGAAAAGACAATGCTAAAAATAAAACTAATTAATTAGCCTTACGATATAGAATAGTTGGCTTGGCCAAACTCTTTCCTAGGTGTAGGCAAACTAGAAATTAAAAACGCAGAAATTTAAGAACTTTTAGAGAAGGCAAGCCCTAGAGACTCTCTTGGGGCTTGCATACAATTGAGGAAAGAAGAGGAAATGTTGGGAATATGTTAACCCAACTTAGGAGGTTAATATTTGACTTGTAGATGCCCCAAATGGACTGCAATCCCTCCCAAATGTCACCAACCTGCAAAAAATCAGTAAGCAAAAGCTTGTTGGAAATGCTGCTAAATGTGACAAAACTTGTGAAAATTTCTGTTGTAAAAACCAGAATTTTTTTGTGTAAATTTCAGCAAGTTATAAGCATATAAATGACTTATCTAAGCATGTTAGTATACCAAAATTTATGGAAATGAACAGCAATTAGAAACAGAAAAGTTTAGAGGGTGAATGTGGGTGAAAATAGAAATTTTCAGATCTGAAATCTTATATTAAAACCCTAGGCAACCTTTTCAATCTCCAATGCTAAGCTACAAGAAGCAATAGAAAGTGAGTAGATCTAGATAGTAAATCAAAATACTTTGAAATAACTACCAAGAAGCTCACTAGATCTATGATAATACTATCATAAACCTACACAAGCAAAATACTTTGCTTAATATTCTTACTATGGATCTTCAAGGCTAAGCATGTAAAAAGAAAAATACAAAAGAACAACATCACCTCATGAAAAATATGGCACCAAGAAGACTCCCAACACCATATGTCCTCCAAAGATTTCCTTTATTAGAATAGGAACAATCTTGAGCAAATACTTGCCACAAGCTTGAGAAGAAAGAATGAGAACAAGAAAGAGAGAGAGAGAAGAGTGGGAGAGAGATTTTGGCATGGTAACAATACTGAGAATAGATGTGTGAAATGAGGGAGGGGAGGCTTGGCTCTTATTTATACTTGGGAAGCAAGAGCTAGCCCTCTTGGATGAGTTACAAGTGTCACACATCCAAGAGAAATAGACAAAGTCAAGGAAGAGTCACTTTTAGGGTTTTGGTAGTGAGTTAGGATTTGAGGGGTAAGATGTAAAGGGGGAAAACAATTTTTTCCTATGGTCAAACATGAAGTTAGACACCAAGGGGGACGAAATTAGGGTTTAGGTGGTTTTTTTCACTTAAACTTTTTAATTCCCACATGTCAATTAGCAAGGGAACACCACTTTAAGTTGTTGGCTAAGCAAGGGGGGGTCTTTTAAGTGGAAAATTATTTTTCCAACTTAGGAAAAAGGTTAGGAAACCTTTCCCACTCTCTCTCAAACCTTTTTGCTTATTCTTTACAAAAATTGACATCTTGACTTTGTCAATTAAGCAATTAAACTGTTGACTCTAGACTGACTTGGACTCCTCATGGACAATGACCCAGCAAAACTTGTCCAATTGAGTTGAAACTTGGTCCAAGGGTGTAGGGGGTCTCATTCCATTTCTTTTGAGCACAAATACTCCTATCAAAATCTCAAAGACCTAGTTTTTACATTTTTTTCATCAAAAATAATTAAAATTACCATTAAATGGGTAATTTTAAAAAATTAAAAAAAAATACTTTAGACTCGACAGAATTCCGCAAGTCTCTAAGAGATGTCTAGCATGGTCATTTACAATATTCCTACATACTAGCTACCATAGGGCTCGACCATTAGAATGTCTTTCACCACTTTGGAGGATTATTGTGGGAGTGAAAAACTCGAGGGAAATTAATAAGGCTGGTTAGGCCAAATTAATAACCTGAGAAAAAAAAACACTTGATGAAAGGGACTCCTCTAATGATAAAGTCCTAAGCAACCAACCTAAACTATGATCCATGCAGACCCATTACATTATTATCCCACGCAGGGGAGTGGAAATTCCAATTACAAAAACACGTGCTGAGATCAAAACTGCCTTGTAGAACCAGTAAGTCTTCAAACTAGTAGCACCATCAGGTACATATCATCATAGCACATGGAGTTGACCCCCTAGTTGAAATAGGTGGTCAACACTGATCACTTGGCTGCATCGTTACATTGGCCATTCGAGTATGTTGATTGATCATGGCAGCTCTAACAACTTCCAGAATAAGTGTTTTTTCGGTTTTGGGTGATAGTTTTCCATTTGCTGATTTTTCATTTTCAGATTTTGTTTTCGTTGATTTTTATGTTTGTGGACAGCAAAATAAATCCTTTACTTCAGCAGTTTTTTCCTTTATTTGTTTACTTTTCAGTCCCAATTTGATAGTTGCTGACTTTTCCATGTCTACATCAGCGTTTGGTGATGTTTCCTTGTGTAATAAGTACCTCTTATGAGGCTGGTCCTTTTATTTCCTAATAATTGCAGTTTGTTGTCCATTTTTTTAGTCTTGGGTCAAACTCTAAGTGTCTTCTCATAGGTTTGTCTTGTCTTCTTCTCAGTCACATCTAGAGTGAACCTGGATGAGGGTCCTTTTTATTGTCATTCCCAAAGTATTGAGTCAATTAGGATGGGTAGAATGGAAGAAACAAAAGGAGAGCCTTGAGTCA
>JASDQU011402026.1:18061-30757 GCA_032191745.1 Picea mariana
CTGAAAGTTGAGGTTGTTGTGTTGTAGGGTCTTTCAAGGTCCTACTAAGTCTTTAGAGTTGTTGTGAGGTTTCATAAATTGTTTTCTTTGTCTTCAAGTTCATAAGAAAAGTCCAAAAATATTTTTCAACTTTCTTGTTTAATCAAGGTTGTTTTTTGGCTTTTAATATTCTTCGGGTTTTAGAAAGATTCATTGGGTGTCAGTTACACTATGTTTTCTGATCCTACAGTTTGTTACACGCTGTCTAGTCATCTATTTGTAGTCTTTCTTCCCCTTGCTTTCTTATTTTCTTGATTTGCATAAAATAAAAAGCGTAAGAGTGTGTGCTCATGAATTTTACTCCTTACCCCTTTGCAGTTGCATCTGAAAAAGAAAATTTCATCATACACACGCTTTCTCTTTGAATTCACTCTTGTAATTTCTAAAAACAAAAAAAAGGATGTTGTTTCTAGAGCTTCAACGAAAAAAATTCCAAATCTTGTTAGTTGTGTTTGCATCTGAAAGTTGCATTAGTAAGTGCATTGCATCTAAAAAAAATAAATCATTGTTTGCATACAAAAAGAAAGAGTTTGCTATTGTTGAATTATGAAGCATTATTTACACTCATATTTTTAGTGAAGAACTGAATTTTACATTTGTGTTCTTAAGTGTTTTTTCTGTTAAGTCCGTCAAAACATCATTCGGTTTCACTCCACACTCTTTTTGAGTAAATAACAACCTATAAAATGAACGCTAACTAAAATCAATTAGACATTTTCATTTTATTAGGGCAAACAAACAAGTTTAGGCTATGGCCTTGGTTTGGGTTGGAGAGTTAATTTCTCCAAGGCCGAAAACAAACTTAGGAGTCTAAGTTAGGGAGTGCAAAACCCAATTTCATATAATCATAGTAGGAAAGCTCCTCTAACACAGGAGTTAAACACGAGGTCGTGCAAAGGAGAGTCGAGGATATAACCCCTCTGAATCTTAACTAAGCACAGTGGATAGATCATCTATTGGGGGTTTCATCAGTGCCCTTACCTTCTTGAGAGGCGATGCTTTCAAGGCTTCAATATTAGCTAGGTTGCCCATACGTTCAATCTTGATTGTCGATTGTACCCCCCAAATGCTAATCGTGAGTTGGTGGCCTCATTTACTTTTCCTAGGGATCTTAGAGGTGATTGTGGGGGGTTTCCCATGGTATATGAGGAAGACTTTGTATCACACTTTTTTGTATTGTTGGAGGGTGCCCCATGAAGCATGAGTATTTGCACCAGATAAGGTTGGTTAGTGGAGGTCGGGTTTAATTGCTTCTCACCCATCCTTTCGTTGGTTCACAAGACATAATCAACTCGTGCCTTCTTCCAGAAGGCCATTTCCTTACTTTGTTACTATTGTGATCTCGGGACCTAATCCACCCGAGTCGAGATATTGGAAAGGTTGTTTGTGATTGTTGTTGCTCTTAGGGATTTTCTAGTGGTGTGCTCTATGATTGTAGATTGCTTAGGAAGGCATGTAGGTAGTCACCTAGACCTGGAAAATCAAAGTGGTTGATCAACCACCTCATCGATCAAGGAGACTTAAAGGTATTCCACCTGAAGAAGAATTAGAGGTCAATTCTCTACCTCCTCCTTTTAGGCGTAGACTTGATCAATCTAATACTTTTGTACCAACTGGTTCAGTCAAAATCATAAATACAGAACCTGCACAAACTAATGCTTTTGCTCTGGAGGTTGTAACTATATTGGATCTTGGATTTGAGGACTTCGCTCTACCTTTCAACCCTCCATTAATTGGGCCTTAGGCTCCAGTTGTTGTGCAAATTCTAACTCTTGGGTCAAACTTCACTGACGATCACCCTCTTTAGCGGGCCTTAATGGAAGGAAATCCAGAAGTGTCTGGGTCAAGAGTCCCTACAACTCCCACGTCGACAATCATCACCAATGGGATCTTTCCTCCTAGTGTGTCTAACCAAATGACCAGAGTGGTTCAATCCACCATAATCGCGTCAATCAGCAGCTCTGCTCCACTAAATGTTAGTTCCACTCAGCCTTTGGGTGCATCCATGTCATTACCTTCGATAATTAATTCTTTTTTGTTTGGTATGCCATAGATGAGCATGCAAAACATATTGACTAACTCTCAGTCAATGTCCCAAACTACTAGCGTATGGGGAGTTCTTTGATTTCCTACCAAGTTGTCCCTTGGGGTGAAGGTTGTATTCCTTTTTCGTTCCCCTCCCTTGGAAGTGGGTATTTCCCATCTTCTGTCCCTAATCCTTTCTCGGGATGGGGTGGTTCTACGAGTAGAAAATTTCAATCTGCTAACATGTTGTCTACTTCAAATCCGTTCACATTATATGGTGGGTTTGGAAGTAATATTTTCACCTTGTCTATGGTGTTGGCAGGGGGAAACCCCTTCCATGGCCAATGGAATTCCATGCAAGGCTCATTCTCTTTGCAAGGGATTTCGTCAGGGGGAAACCCCTTTCTTGGTCAGAATGTCCCCATGCAAGTAATTTTTCCTTCATAAGGGGGGTTCAGCAGGGGGAAACCCTGCTTTTTCGTGCGGGAACCAACTAGGTGGAGATCTTCCTCCATTTAACCAAGTCCAACATGGTTTCATCCAAATCTATGACTCATATGTAAACTCTTCCTAGCAACCTAGTGCCAGTACCAATCTAGGTTATTCTTTTCTGACTGGTTCTCATCTTGGAACTTCCAACATCCCTAGCTAGAATTCTGAGTCCTAGCTATGGTTACCTTTTCTGGCAATGTTGAATTTTCCAGACCTATTGAAGCTCACGAATGATCTGGTTTGTCATAATTTGAACTGGTCGTCATTTCCCACTAAAATTCCATCTGACATTCCAAAGTTTGAAGGCAATCTTGGTGAATATCATGGAGACCACGTAACAAATTTTCGTTTGTGGTGTCCGTCGAATTCATTGAATGATGATTCACTCTATTTACACCTTTCACAATGCACTCTTACAGGAGTCGCGACTAAGTGGTACATCAAACTTGATGGTGCAACGTTCCACACTTTCCAGAATTTGGCATTGGTTTTTCTAAACCATTTTCAACTACTGGTCTAGTATGATGCTTGCACCGACCTTTTCTCTATCTTGAAACAAAACAAAGCCACCCATATCTTAGATCACATCTAGGAGTGATAGAGATGGAAGAGGTTGATCAAAGCCAAAGTCCCTTCAAAATTCTTGTTGGAGTGATCTCTTAAGTTGTTGTTTCCAATCATGTCTAAATATATGTCAACATCAGGAGTCTTTTTTAGGAAGAAGCGGTTTTTCGGACCCAACAAATGGATTTAATTTATTCATAGTTTGGGATCCTTTGTGAAATTATACTGAATGCACCATGACCTGGTTTCAGTTCCATGAAAATGAAATCTAGACCTCATGTCGATGACATTGTAGGTTTTGTTCAAAGCTCGACTGTAGACTTGGTCTCTAATTAGATGAGACAACTTGCTATCCAAGTTTTTGTGTCCGGTCCATCTTAGGCTTCAACCGCCCCCTCCCAAATGTTGGATGTACACAGTGTGCAATCGACGACTCCAAAAGGTACCCAACAACCTCACGGGAAAAGAAAGGGTAAGGACAAAAAAGGAGGGGGAAATAATAACAAGAATGTTACCAAACCAAAATCTAATTCTGGTGAGGGCAAGAAGGAAAAGAGGAAGGTTAAGTTTCTTTGTAAGCTTTGCAAAGAAGATCACCTCACTCATGAGTACTCCAAGATGGAAGAACCCCATAGGTTGTTAGCTCAGCAGTAGCTTGCCATATCGATGAATTCATTCCCTCACAGACAAAACATGGCTTCAAGATCTAATTTTGGGAGTTAGTAGGGGGTAACCAGGGTGCACCCCCCTGCCCGAAGGAACACCATCGAATATCTATATGTTGAGATCTAATGCTCATCTACATACTTTAGTGCATAATTACGATAAACATGCCTCACATGCCCAAAGGTGTGTACAAAAGAACCTCACATAATCCAAATGCCAGGGTCGCTCAGAATTATTCCATTGTGGAAGATTTGGCCCAGTCATCTTGTGCATGTCCACTCTTGAGGTACTCTAAAATTTCTTGACGCAACATAGTGCATTACTTTCCATTATTGGGGCTACAAATGCCTCTAGCTCACAACTCATCACATTTGACCTTTCTAATGTCAAACCTTGCCTCTCTTATCGAGTCAATTTTCAAATTCAAGTTGTTTATTCCACGAATAACATTTTTAGGACAGTGCTCGATGAGGGAGCATCGACGTGTGTGATGTCGCTTTATTGTTGGAAAGCTATTGACTCTCTAGAGCTTGCTCCGTCCCCTACTCTTCTGACCGCAATCGATGGTCATTCTTTTTGACCCCATGAAATACTTTCTTCTTTGCCCATATAGTTGGGAGGAAAAACCGTATATGTTGAAGTGGAAGTAGTTGATGCTCTGCTCGATTACAACCTCTTGCTAGGTCACAATTGGACTTATGCTATGATTGTTTTTGTGTCCTCAATTTTCCAGGTTATTTGTTTTCCTCACGAAGGAAAAGACGTGATTATTGACCAGTTGTCTTTTAGTCATTCAGATCCAACTGCGCGACTGAGATCCACTGTCCTGTTAATAGACTGTTCCCAAACAATGACCAAAAATATTGGCATTGGAATGTACTCTTCACTGATGGGAACTTTTAACATCCCAACGCCAATCTCGTACATTCGTTCCACTCCTGCCAGCTAAAGTTCATCAACTCCTATATCCCAAGTGCACCATTTTCATATGATGTACTTTGAGGACCATTGGATTCTACTGTCCCCGTCTGCCTTGGTAGAAGAGATTAAGCATGCAGGAATGAAAAAGCCTTTATTTGCAACTGATATTTCTTACAAGGCCATTCAAGGGGGCGGTGCAGACCTGGATCAAACTCCTCTTTAGACAGAGGAAGTTGAAGATCTTCCAACTTCCATTTGGGCGGTTAACTCTTCTCATTCTACAAATTTTCTCGAAATAGTATTGCCCTCAAATGAGAATATTTTAGAGGAAATAACGGGTCCAAAAAGGCCTTGGGATGATATACATCATCAATCTTATTTCCTTTCGGAGATAGATCACATTGAAAGAGGAGAATTCCGAGTCCACATGAACGACAATGTTGATAGGACCATGAGCCCTTTAGTAAAACATAATGTTTATGCTGAAAGGAACATGGAAAATATTTCGAAAACGAGCCCTATCAAAGTATCAAAGGATCCCAATGTCATGGAAAATGTGCTCATTGGTGTCGAGTGCTCTCGTGAAGAAATATGAGATTACACCGCTTTGTTTAAAGAGTTTTGCAACGTTTTCGCTTGGTCATACGAAGAGATGCCAGGAATAGACCCTCGTATTATTGAAAATTAAATACATACTTACCCTAATGCTAAGCATGTTCGACAAAAGTTGAGACCGGTCAATCTTAGGAAGGAAACAACCATAAAGGAGGAGGTAAATAAGCTCCTCAAAGTGGGTTTCATCAATTTGGTTCCTCTTACGGAATGGATTTCGAACCCTGTGTCAGTTGACAAGAAGAAAGGAACCATCCGTGTGTGCATAAAATTTAGGGATTTGAATAAGGCTTGTGCCAAAGACAACTTCCCAACACCATTCATCGATTAGATTATCGATGAATGTGTAGGTAGAAAGATATTCTCCTTTATGGATGGATTCTTCGACTATAATCAAATCTAAATTAAACCCGAGGAGCAACATAAAACCACATTTATTTTTCCTTGGGGAATGTTTGCATACTAGAAGATTCCTTTTGGTCTTAAAAACGTTGGTGCCACTTTGCAGCAGGACATGACTTTTGCCTTCCATGACATAAAACATATTGTTGAGGCATATTTAGATGATCTGGTTGCTCATTCTCGCCGTAGAGGCAATGATCCAAATTACCTCCATCACATATTTCAGAGATGTTGTTATTATTGCATTTGGCTTAATCCACACAAATGTATTTTTTGTCTCACTTCTAGGCATCTCCTTGGTTTTATCATTTCAAACAAAGGGATCATTGTTGAGATTCTCTTATCCACGCACGGGTTGTAAGACCCAAGGTTTAGTTTAACTGTGACCAACAAACCCTCAAGACACCGACCTTTTTGGCATCACCTGCTTGCGCAGATGAAGTGTCATCCGAGGTATCTATTGGGGCTATAAGAACCAGATTTTTGCAACGGTAAGAGAAAGGGAGGTGGATGCACAAACCATTGTTCCTTATTATAGCTTACATGTGCTCTTGATTATTACAATCATTCATGAGTATTGCTTCATAATTAATCCATAGACTAGATCTAGTCTCTAAAGAATAACAACACCATTCATAACCATACATAACCAAGTAAAGAACACAAGATGCAAGATTATCTCTCAAACATTGTCTTTATTCATTGTATCAATTCATTCACAATTCTTACATAATATCAACCTCTACGTTTTCTTCACACTTTTTCTAGCCCACTAGCTCTCTCGCTCTCTATCTCTCACTAGCTCTCTCTTTTCACCCTACCCATTACATATTTATACCAAAAATCTAGGGCTCAAAGTCCTATTCTTATTTATCCCAAAATAGCCCATTACAATGCATGGCATGAGCAACTTCAGTTAATTGGTTGTTTTTCTTCTTCTACTTCTCGTTCTTTATACAACTTTTCTATTGTTATTCTATTTCTGGAAAGTTTCATTGTCGTCCTTTTCGCTTTATTCTATCGCTCGCTTGCTTTCTCCTTCTGTTTGTGCATTGTCTTTGTCCTGTGCGTTATCCGTCCTTTTGCACCCTTTTTACCTTATGCACACTTTCTTCCTTCTGTGTGATTGCCTCTTTCTCCATTATTTCTTCATACTTAGGTTTATCTCCAAAATTACATCCGAAAATTCCTGTCCAATAGGCCCCCAACACTCACCTGTGGCTCATCCCGAGCCCCTCATGGTTGTTTCCTATTCCTACACTCTACAATAAACTATTGCGCGACAACCTTATCCACTTCTACCTCTATGACCATGGTGGCCTTTGTTGTTGTGATCTCCTCAATGGCCTGCATAGTAAAGTCTTGAAGTTTTCCCTCTATGTCACTCATGACTTGTTTGACCTTCCCCTATACATTGGCCAATTCGCCAATACTCCGGACCGCTTCCTCTTGTTTGGGTCCAAGTCTTTGTCGAAGGACCTTCTGCCGGTACATGAGTCTCTCTACTTTGACACATGCCTGTCATTGTGCCAAAATTGCTGCCATTTTCTTGATCGATGGCAATGTTGTTGCCTTTTCTACCACCTCATTGGCTTGTTCTTATGCTGCTCACAGTTTGGCCTCTACAACCTTCATTTCTAGGTATCCCATGAGTTCTTCCCAGAATTTGGCACTTTCCTAACAAATTCATGCGCATTCATCCTCAAATTTCTTAATGCTGGCAATTTTTATTATTTTTGTCCTCAGTCTACCCTCGCGCACCTCAGGTGGCGTGCCTGGCATGTTCTGTAGTTGCAGATCCTGGATCTTCTCTCTGAATCTCTTCATAACTTCCCCAATCTTCAACAATTGTTCCTCCATAGGGGCCTCTACGACCAGGGGGACTTCAGGTACTTGTTTGTATAACTGTTGGACAATGGCCTATGTCTTATATACCATAATGTCCACATCATCCTTCTCCTTTTGAGATTTCATTGCCCTCTCTTCTGCACCCTCTTTTGTCTTCAAAATTTCCTCCATTTTCCCTTCAAGCTCCTTCTTTTGTTGTAGGGCTATATCATACTGCATCTGTGTATGGGCACTTTCATCCCTCCATTTAACCAAGTCTCGGTGTGCGGTGTCTCCTCGATGCCTTATCTCCTATACCAACTATGCTTAGAGTTCCTCTACCCTTTGGATGGGTAATATGGAGATGACAATATTAAGTTGGTATAATGTTGCAATCTATTCCTACAATTCCCCCACTATCAACTCCAACACGACTTCCTCAAGCTGTATAGTTCGATGCTCCCCTGAGGGTTGGATTAGAGCTACCTACGCACTGGCCTCTGATGTCCTTGGTTCTGTGGATGGGTCATCCCATGTCTTTGGGTCTTTCACGACACATGTTGTTTCTAACAGCTGTTGAATGATTCCAAACTAATCTTGGACCTTCTTTTGTTGGTCCTCGTGCTTTGTTGCAGCTTCCCCGCAAAGTTCTTCGGTGGAATCTCGGATCAAATACCCAATGTGATCCATATCATCATCGATCAAAATGTAAAATGGGGCCTGATGTTATGAATTATCTTTCTTTCACACTCCTCCTGTATGTTCTAGCTCTTGATCTTTTCTTTTGAGGCCAACTTCCGGAAATTTTGATTGGCTAGGGTGCTTGTTTGCGCCATTTGTTCTATCCTCTTCCTCTTCCTCGCTTTTCCCTTGGTCTTCGTCCTCTTTGGAGGACCCTGGATTGTTGGCTGGATTCCTCTTCCTTGTTCGATCCTCTTCGTCTTCCTCTCTTTTCCCTTAGTGCATGTCGACTCAGAAGCATGCGATGTTTCAGTAGGCAAGCACTGCTTCCTCTGGACTCTGCAATGTAGCCTCTACTACCTGTGTGATGAATTGCAAATATGTGTAAAAAGTGGTGTTGGTGTCAGTTTTTCATCTCTAGATGATGGAGTGCCATAGATTGACATATCTAGCAGCCAAAGGGTTGCGACCTGAAACACACATGCGCTGGTAGAATGTGGGATCCTGCCACTGGACTAGTGCAATAAGAATAAGTACCCACATAGTGAAATTATGCACCTTTCTCCTTGGCCTCTGTGCGATCTTGCAAAAATTGATTAACGAGAAATGTTTCCCAATTCATCTGCACACCTTCTTTGCATTTGTCCGCAGTTGAGATGACTGTCGCGGGTACCTCATCTTTACAACATTCACGTAGCAGTTTGCAGGCCAAAACCTACGTTGTAAATCTGACCTCTTTATTATTGATGCTCCTCACATCCAGGCCTATTTTGCCTCTAAATGTTTCATACTTGTCTTTGATGGCCTCATAGAGGGCTCACTCCCCCATTTTGAGGAATAGTAATGACGGGTCGTCGCCTGCCTTGCTCAACCCTGTGAGGCACACAATTAGCATTGTATCAATTGAAACTGGGGGATCTATCCAAAGTGTCTCCCCTTGGATGCAACTGAGTAGTACCTTGACAAAGACATTGATTTCATTATTCTGTTCAAAATGTGGAATTTCGAACAACTTGAGAATCCCAACTTTCTCCAAGCCCGACGCCCATTCCTGTGCTTCCACTCGAGTTTTTCCTATCCCAGGGTTGGTCTTTCTGCATAAATATTGATCCTTGGCCAACTCAGGGAACTTCTGCATGTCTACCATGTCGTGGTCCATAAATTTTAAGTTGGTCACCTGGTCGAGCATGTCCTCATCTTGCTTGACACCCTTCGAGACTGGTGCTATGGGTAATGTATATTTGGCATTTGTTGGTACTATAACTGGGGGCACGTCATCCTTTCTTGGAGGAAAATAATCTCTGTGAAAAAATTTGGTTGGTGTCGAGGCTGAAGGTCTGGCCACTTCTTCTACCTCAACATCTACTGGTTTCTTCCTTGTTGCATCGGACGATCCTCCCATTCGTGGTGGCACCATTCTCTGTGTGTGTTGGGTTTGTGAATGAACTCTGTGTGTCTGTGCAGGTCGCTATAACTTAGCTTGGGTAGTTTAGCTCTGTTCGCTCCTGCTTGCATGCGAAAATGACTTAGAGTTTCCTTCCCTTGCGGTATTTTGTGTGTTTGTGCCATGTAGACCTGTCATATCTCACCTTAATTTCCTCGTCTAATATGGCGTCGAAGTTGGTACTTGGTTAACTAAATGCTCCTTAATTACCAAATCTACCTTATAATCCTCCTTTATTTCTATTGATCTATCCGGGATTTCATACGGCTTTTTTGAATTAATGCTCATATGATGCTTTTATGACATGTCCCGCCGACCGTCCAATTGTCTTTTTCGTGCCTAGTTGCTTTTAACGGTTTTTTCACACCAATCTTCTCAATAGTGCATTGTTCATCACAATTGGGCCTGTCCATACCTTGTATTTGAACTTGGCGTAGTGTTCGCTTCATGTGGGATGATCATTTCATCCATGCAAGTTCTGCTACCTTGAGATTTCATACTTTCTTTCTCCTTGTCCTATCACTACTTTTTTAGTGCTTTTCTTACCTTTTTTCTACTTTTTATTTGGTTTTTATTGTTTTTCTTGCTACTATGGTACACTTACTATAATATAGGGGTTTTGCGCAACACAAGTTACTGCGCAGATGGTTAGTTGTCTCTATAAAGTTTCAACCGACTTCCATTTACCATTCCTTCCAAGATTTTTCCATCCAAGGTTTCCAACCCCGCAACACCTGTCTCAATTATCTGCTGTATCATATACGAACCTAACCAATACACGTGGAACTTCAGTGGGTGCTGCAAATACTTGTTGTCATAAGGAAATACCAAATCAACGACTTGAAATTTATTAGATTTAATGTGTCGGTCGTGTCAGACCTTCTCTTTGGCTTTCTGCATCTGCTGATGGAATCCTGCAATAAACCAGTCCTCCTCAAGTTGGACTAACTACGCTAATCTCTCCTCTGTTGCACCCCTATCTAAGAGCTCAGTGATAGCTGCAATGTGTAGGCTAGGTAAAATGAACTCCATTGGCATCATTGTTTCTTGTCTAAAGACCAACTAGAACGGTGTCTGCCCGGTCAACTTCTTACTTGTAGTAATGTATGCCCATAGTACTATGGGGATGCGTAAGTCCCAATCATCTCTTCCAACATTACATTTTTTTGTCAAAGCATTCTCCAAAATTTTATTAAATGCTTCCACTGTGTCATTAGCACGAGGGTGTGTTGACGGGCGTTTATGACACACCTTCAACGAGAAGGGAAGATCTGGTCTGGGGTTGTCTATTTAACCCAAGCCATTTGGGATAATATACCTTTGTGGGTTTTATGGCTCCGTTAGTGAACTAAGATGCTAAAATAACTAAAAGAGGTAAAACTAACTAAAAGGTACAATTCTATCAATCAACACATTAATACGATTGCTTAACTAATAATAGTGTTATATACATTAGATATATACAATTACAAGGTTTAAATAAAGCCTCGTGAAAATGATTGTTTTCAACTAATGGATTAAAGCAAGATGAAAAATAAAAGGGAACTGTTTTTATACTATAAATGATGAAATAATAAACTATGAGTGAATAAGATTATAAATGATATAACGTTAATGGACAAAGCATTTAACGTTTAAATGATGTAATCATTATTCATTCGCAAATTAATAAATAAAATAAAATATAAACTAACTAACCTGACGTTGATCAACAATGCTAAGCTAGATTCATCTTTTTGTATTTGTATAAGCTCCACTTAACCTATGTCAAGTACAAATCTATGACAAAAGCAAGAACTATACTTCCTGAAACAACTCAAAGAAGTCTTGTATATTCTGGAACAAGTATATGATGACATAAAGACAAATAGATTTTATCTCAAGTGACTTTAAAATATCCAATAACTGAAAACGAAATAAACTCCAACTGTCAGCAAATGGTATTATCAACTACCCAACATTAGATGTAAACTCAAAATGCATAGATAGACGATCAGTCATAGATATCAACATAACCAAAATATAATGAACCAAGTAAATAAAACATAACATGAAAATTTATATGCAGAACAGACTAAAGCTAGTTCAATACAAATAGAATTTCACATCTAGAACTTACATGAGAAACAATGATAACATTGCACATTATACAAAAGGACGAAAGCCAAAGAGTAAACTGCATTTCATATATTTTCAAAAAAATAATTCCATCATATGGTCCAAGAGAAATCCCTCAGACCAGTAACTGGCCAGTATATAAAAAGAACTTTTGGCACTACTATAAATGGACAGAATTTCTGACGCCCTATTGTCATACCCCCGACGTTTGACGTCGCTCAAACGTCGCTTATGAGGGCTCAATAGGCGTCGAAAAATCTCCCGTGGTTTTTTTGACGTTGGACGATCATCGGTATTCCGACTCCCCTAACGTCTGATGATCGACGACCTTTAATAATTTAATTTCAAAGAACAACCAGAAAACTACTGACGACGTCCGTCGGTCTATCGACGAATATTCCGATGCTATCCCACCGACGCGACCGATGAGCGTGCTGTAGTTTCGACGCTTTGCTGGGAGCGTTTCTCGTTGGAAGTCCGACTTGTAATAGTCGGAAGACCGACGGACATGAATATTTAAAAAAGAAAAAAAAAATGTTGAAAAGAGGCGAGGCATTATTTTTCTCAAGTTCATAAAAGGCACAGAAGGTTTCTTCAACACTGACCAGCCCATTCCGGTTGCCAAATTCTACAAGATCCCGGAGAAAATCATCGGTTGTCTCAAGCTTCAACAAAGGCAGAGATGGATTGGTTGTTGCAATTGGAAATGGGGCAAAGAAATGGCATGGAATTGATCAAAAGATGATTCTATCAAGTAATAGGGCAAAGAAATGGCATGGAATTTATCAACATTAGTCCCTCATGGCCGCATAAATGTATTGTCCATGTTCATACCAAACCAAAATTTATTCACTTGTAGCACCTATGGGATTCACAAAATGGGTTTAGTAACTCTAATCATCTAG